>QRDG01001174.1:403320-556941 GCA_012064385.1 Puccinellia tenuiflora
CCTGCTACGTTCCTGTCACATCCGAATTTTGGTCCTATAAAATTTTCTTTGACAAAACCAACATTTGGGATTTTAAACTGATCTGATAATCTTGGCCCTCCCTCTCCCTGCTTCCAAAACCCCAAATTCTCTAGGGATTTATCGTTTCTCAAATACAAAAGGCCTAAACCCTAGCTTCCAAAGGAAGCATGTCAATACTATCTTCAAAAATTCTACAAAAAATTCAGGGAGGACCCCTACCCTATATGTAACCCAATTATGCAAAAAATTTCCTACCTTGCTAAGGAAATTTTGGNCAAGTGTCAGTTCTGGTTGAAGGAAGTTGAATTCTTGGGGCACGTACTGTCAGGAGCCGGCGTAGCTGTGAACCCTAGCAAGATTACCGACGTGTTAGAATGGAAGACCCCCACCAATGCGTCCGAAATTAGAAGCTTCTTGGGACTGGCAGGATATTATCGTAGATTCATCGAGAATTTCTCAAAGATAGCTAAACCCATGACCGACTTATTGAAGAAGAACCGGAAGTACCTCTGGACCGCGGAATGTCAGTCGAGCTTCGAGAAGTTAAAAACCCGGTTGACCACAGCCCCGATACTCATGTTACCAGACGACACCAAGGACTTCACCGTTTACTGTGACGCCTCCAGGAGTGGACTGGGAGCCGTACTCATGCAAGAGGGGAAGGTTATAGCTTACACGTCCAAGCAACTCAAGACCCACGAGTCAAACTACCCCACCCATGACTTAGAATTAGCAGCTGTCGTCCATGCCCTGAAAACATGGAGACACCACCTGGTCGGCCGAAGATGTGAAATCTACACGGACCACAAAAGCTTGAAGTATATCTTCACCCAACCCGGCCTAAACCTAAGGCAAAGGAGGTGGTTGGAATTGATTAAGGATTATGACCTCGGGATACACTACCACCCCGGAAAGGCCAACGTGGTAGCCGATGCATTAAGCCAGAAATCCACTTCATTACCCCGAGTCCGGAGAGTGAGTTCGCCAAACTTAACCTGTGCGTCGGAAACCGGGCCAACTTGAGCACCTTGGAAGTGAAGCCCGATCTTGAGGAAGAAATAATACTTGGACAAGCCAACAATCCCGGCATAGCAGAAATCAAGGCCAAGATTCCTTTGGAAAAGGCTAAGGAGTTTTCAGTAGATGACCACGGCATACTCCGTTATGGGAAGCGCCTTTGTGTACCCGATGACATGGCGCTAAACAGAAGATCCTCAAGGAGGCCCACGAGTCCGCCTATTCCATTCACCCCGGGAGTACCAAGATGTACCAAGATCTGAAGCAAATATTCTGGTGGGCGGGCATGAAGAAGGAAATCGCGTACCATGTCGCCTAGTGCAACACCTGCAACATAGTCAAGGCCGAACACCAGAAACCAGCGGGACTCCTCCAACCTCTCAAGGTACCCGAGTGGAAGTGGGACAATATATGCATGGACTTCATCGTCGGACTCCCCAAATCCAGCAAAGGGAATGACTCCATATGGGTCATTATCGATCGCCTCACCAAAGTGGCCCACTTTATCCCTGTCAAGACCACTCACCGATCCGACCAGCTCGCCCAACTTTACATAAACAAGATTGTTAAGCTTCATGGCGTGCCAAAGACCATCGTGTCAGATAGAGGTACCCAATTCACCTCCAAGTTCTGGACAAGCTTGCACCGTGCCATGGGGACAGAACTATCCTTTAGCACGGCTTATCACCCCCAAACAGATGGACAAACTGAACGAGTTAACCAAATCCTAGAGGATATGCTCCGCTCGTGTGTACTCTCCTATGGAGCTGGTTGGGAAGACAGCTTACCCTACGCGGAATTCTCCTACAACAATAGCCATCAGAGTAGTTTGAAGATGTCACCGTTCGAGGCCCTGTATGGAAGGAAGTGCCGGAACCCACTCAACTGGTCTGAAACTGGGGACAACCGAATCTTCGGACCTGACACGTTGCAAGAGGCCGAGAAGCAGGTACGCCTAATCCAGGACCGACTCAGGGCAGCACAGTCCCGACAAAAGAGTTATTACGACCGCAAACACCAACAGATCAGTTTCGAAGTGGACGAGTATGCCTATCTCTGGGTCACACCTCTCAAAGGCCTAAAAAGGTTTCAGGTAAAGGGAAAACTCGCCCCTAGGTTCATTGGACCCTTTAGGGTAGTAGCAAAAAGGGGAGCAGTAGCCTACCAGCTGGAATTGCCAGAAAAACTAGCCGGAGTTCATGACGTATTCCACGTCTCCCAGCTGAGGAAATGCCTATCACCACCAACCAAGCAAGCAGATTATCTGGACCTGGAATTAAGCCCTGAACTGACTTATGAGGAAAGCCCCGTCAGAATTTTGGATGAGTCAGAACGCCGCACCCACAACAAAGTCACCAGGTTTTATAAGGTGCAGTGGGGAAGACACACCGAGGAAGAAGCTACCTGGGAACGAGAGGACCTGTTGAGGACAGAATACCCGTACCTGTTCCATGAGCAACCCGAATCTCGAGGACGAGATTCATTTTAAGGGGGGAAGGTTTGTCACATCCCGAATTTTGGTCCTATAAAATTTTCTTTGTCAAACCAAAAAGTTGGATTTGAATTTGGATCTTATAATCTTGGCACCTCCTTTTCTTCCTACTTTTCCAAAACCCCAAAAATATCCAGGAATTTATCTTTTTTTCAAATACAAAAGGCCTAAACCCTAGCTTCCAAAGGAAGCATGTCAATACCATCTTCAAAAATTCTCCAAAAATTCTGGGAGGACCCCTACCCAATATGTAACCCAAGTATGCAAAAATATTCCCTACCATGCTAAAGAATTTTGGAGATTTTCTCCACTTTACTTTCTGCCCCAAACCTTGTTATTTTTGGGAACCCTACGGAAATTTTTCCAAAAATTACAGGATAGATACTATGGACCTATACCTACCTCCATGAATTTTTCTGGCTAAATATCTTTTATCTTAATAGCCCAAAATCCATTTTCTTTCTTTGACCAGAAGTGTTTGTTGAAATTTCTGTATAACCCAAGTTGCAAACCAGCAAAACCACATAACTACAAAGTGATAGGATTCTTAATTTGGCACCAAGTGACACGATTGGTTTTGCTTTGTGGGCCCTAGGATGAGGGAATCGTCCTGATGCCGATGATGGCATGGCCAGGACGTGAACCAGGATGTGCCCGACGGCGCCGCCCGTTCTTGGTCGCCGCCGGTGACCTCCCCCTCGCCTCCCCTCGTGTCCCCCAGCTTCCCCACCTACTGCACGACCACCTCGGCGCCTCCACGCACCCCATTCCCTCCCGTGCACCGCGGTCCGCTAGGAGATGCGCCACTCGGAATAGCGCCGCCGCGGGACCTCCTCCACCTCACAGTGCCCATCCACAAAACCCCGTCGCGAATCCCGTCGTCCAGCACCCGCGCAGAGCCGCACTGCCACCACACCACCACCGCATCGTCCGTCGTCCCCTCTGAACCGCCCTCCCCGTGTCTTCGCCCCGTCATGGCCGCCCGGACCCCTCACCGCCCACAGATGCCACGCCACCCCGAGCTTATCCACGGGCGCGAGAATCCCGTCGTTCACGACGCCATGCCACTACACCCTCGACGCGCCGTCCGTCGTCAAGCCCCTGCCCGGCCACCGCACCTTGACACCTCGCCGCGGACCTCGTCCGGACCCCCACCGTGGGGAGCTATAAAAGGAGCCCCCCGGCCGCCCCAGAGAAGCACAACCACTCCCCATCCCTCTCCACCCCTCCTCCTCCCGGATTGGCAACCGGGGAGCCCCCATTCGCCGGCGGCAACCCCGCCTCCGCTCCACTGTCGTCGACCGATTCCTCCTCCGCCGCCCTCCCCGCACCATCTTCTCGCCTCCCCCTCCAATCCACGCCACCAGCAACCCGTAGACGCCCTCACCGACCCCCTGGATGCCCTAGTTCGCCGCCCTGCCCTCGACGGTGAGCACGCCGGCGTCGGCGACCTCCCCTTTCAACCCCATTTTTTTTTCAGGCGCGTACCGATTCGGGTTTTTTCCCGGATCATTTTCTTTTCTGAATTTTTCCTCTGTTTTGGAAAAACAGATTTTAGGGGTCAACTTTGGAGAGTCATAACTCTCTCAAAAAAATTCAAAAAAATATGAATCTTTTTGCAGTAGCTTGGTTTTGAAAAGATCTACCCAATGCCACTGGTTCCAATGGATTTGAAGTTCATTTGCCCACTTAACCTTGAAATGCCTTGCGGAGGGTTTTAACCATGTTTTCAATTTATTTGATAGATCCAAACCCTACCTTTGAAGTGGAGGTGGAACCTATCCCTGAAGGCAAGCCATCAGCCCCCAACCACCTATTTCCAAGTTGCCGATACCTTGTTTGCTATGAATATTATTTGTTTGCGCGATAGTTGCATCCCACATGTCTTATTTCATGCCTGTTATTTCATGTGACCTAATGCTACTTTTACTTTCTGCAATACGATAAACTCATGTCCCGTGAGTTGAGTTCCGGTACCCCGTCTAAATACACGTTGGGTCCTGCCCAAGTGGATTGAAGCGGCTACTTTTCCGTAGAGTTGTGGCGTTGTGTTGGACGGTACCATGCACCACTCCCCATTCCGGCGACGATGGACTGGGGAAACCGCCGCAGTCAATGGAATGGTGGAACGGGATCGCGTGGACGCCTCCACTAACTTATGTAGTCAACCCGTGGCTGCTACTGGCCGGAGACACCTCCGCCCTCGCCCGGTTGACGCTAACCGATTGTTTTATTTTTATTTTCTTACTCAACCCGTGGCTGCTACTGGCCGGAGACATCTCCGTCCTCGCCCGGTTGATTTTGTTATTTTATTTTCTTACTCGACCCGTGGCTGCTACTGGCCGGAGACATCTCCGTCCTCGCCCGGTTGACCTTACTTTACCGTACTGAACTGCTATGTGGTTATTTTATGCTCATGTATATCTTGTGGACTAACGTTTGTTGCTGTCTTGTGGTTGAGAATAAAATTGACTAAAAAGATAACCACCTCCGTCGACTAGATTGAGTCTTATAGTGCCACTCGCCAAACACACCCGCACAACCATGCGTCGTTGAAATGGGCAGACCATAGCTTAGTAGCCTATCGAGCCTCTTTTGATGCTACCCACTTGGCAAGTCTAGTCGGATACTGCATAGTTGTGGTCGGGGCTAGTCTTGTGAAGGTTTCGGAGCTAGGCGTTGCTCATGAGTTGGGGACGTGCCGGATTCACTTCATCATAAGACTTAACCCGAGTGGTAAGTCAGTAGCTACACAAGGAGTGTCTTGGTAGAGCGGACGGCTACGGGGGAATAGGTTTGTGCTGTCACCATGACGGGTGTAGTACTTCGGTACCGGCGGTACAAGCTTAGACCCCAACGTGTGGATAAAAGTTGCAACCTCTCGAGAGTGTCAAATCTAGAATCTAGTATTGTTCCTACCTAAGGAACAGTGTTGGGTCCAGTCACACTAGATTCAGTCCAGTCGAACACAAAGAAACAAACTCACTGTGTGGTCAGAGTTGGTTAATGCTGAAAGTGCGGGAAGTGGACCATAGTTGGTCAAAAGATGAGCTCGAGATGGGACCAGAGTTGGTCACGCTCGAGAACCTAAGTGTTGAGAATATTGTTGTGTGGGAATGAGAGTCGTTCTCATAATCCCCGGTTTCCGTCACAGGTAAGTAGGTAAGTTAAGTCCAACCGTTAAGCTTGGACTCGCACTGCACCCATGCCATGCCATATAGGATCGTTGGTTACGGTTGATTGAGGATTGATGTCTTGCGAGTACATTCCATGTACTCACCTGGCTTTTCATGTGGCCAGATCCTCCTACCCCCGTCGCCGAGTACCCCTTGTACGAGAACTAGATCCGGTATCCAGGCAGAGCCCCGTGGAGTTAGGCCCTCATCATCACACGCTTCCGTCATCCCGCTGACGCCCTCTGATGAAGTCATGCTCAATAAATAATGTACAAACTGTTGTGTGCGCTAGGGCGCAGCCTTGTAACGAGACCCTTGTAAAATATCGTCGGTTCCCGCCCCCCTTGAATAAAGTGGTTATGTTCTATTATCAAGTTGCCATATATTCAGTTCTCCTAGGACTGATATATGAGATGTCTCGGTCTTCGGATCGGGGTGTCACAGACGGTACTTCCGCCCGCGTGTGATTTTCAGACAGGGAACCCGCTGGAATTTCCGCGAGGCCGGAAGTACCGGTACCCCGACCGGTACTACCGCTCCAAACAGAAAGAATTATATGTTTGTTTTAGAGGGAATTTAGAGTTTTGGAACAGGAATGGCTTTTAGGAAAGAGATGAGGCTTAGGATGAGAGGTCAAACTGTCATAGTATGGTACTACACTCACGTTTGCAAGATGCAAAAATGAAAAGCCAATCATGAGTGTTTTTCCATCGCACACACATAGTGACACATATAGGTCTAGAAAAACCAAATAAACACCAAATAAGAGTCAACTCCTTACCGAGGAGGTCGGTGGCCTAGGCCACCATATATGAGTAAGGAGAGTGAGACACCACGAAGATATATCTTGGGTTTTCACTCAAAACTCATCATTTAAGCTCACAATTCATGAATTGAATATAGAGTAGAACAATGAATGTGTTAATATAGGCATAATGAGGGGAGGGAGAGCCCAATGGTTAGGACAACACTCCCCCTAAATTCATGCCTACACCTAAACCAAGATAGAAGTTGAAACTATAGGTGTGCATGCAAGATGGTCAAGCCAAGCTCCTTGAATCCACGATATTTAGCTCATTCCTCAAATAAGTGAATCTTGCTTCATCAAGTGGCTTCGTGAAAATATCGGCAAGTTGGTCTTTGGTTGGAACATAAGCTACCTCAATGTCTCCACGGGCAACATGATCTCAAATGAAATGATGACGAATCTCAATATGCTTGGTCCTTGAGTGTTGCACCGGGTTGTAGGCGATCTTGATAGCACTCTCATTGTCACACAAAAGAGGCACTTTGTCACAATTGACACCGTATTCCTTTAAAGTTTGCCTCATCCATAACAATTGAGTGCATGCACTAGCGGCGGCCACATACTCGGCTTCGGTGGTGGAGAGAGAAATACAATTTTGCTTCTTAGAAGACCAACTCACCAAGGACCTACCAAGTAATTGGCAAGCCCCGGAAGTTGATTTCCTATCATCTTGATCACCGGTCCAATCCGAATCCGTGAACCCACGAAGAGTGAAAGAAGAATACCTTGGGTACCACAATCCAAACCTTGGGGTATGAACCAAATATCGTAGGATTCTTTTGACCGCCAACATGTGGCTTTTTTTAGGAGCCGCTTGATACCTTGCACACACACCTACACTCAACACAATATCGGGTCTAGATGCAGAAAGGTAAAGCAACAAACCTATCATGGAGCAATAAAGCTTTTGATCCACATCTATACCCTTAGGGTTAAGTTGTAGATGGCATTTGGTATCCATAGGTGTCTTTTTCTCCTTAGCATCGGCCATATTAAACCTCTTGAGCATGTCTTGAATATACTTTGCTTGGCTAATGAAAGTCCCTCCTCTCAATTGCTTGATCTCAAATCCAAGGAAGAACTTCAACTCGCCCATCATAGATATCTCAAACCTATCAGTCATAAGTTTTGAAAATTCATCATTAAAAGCTTTGTTAGATGAGCCAAATATAATATCATCAACATATAGTTGGCATACGAAAAGCTCCCCTTTAACCCTCTTAGTAAAAAGAGTGGGATCAATTTGCCCAACTTCAAATCCACGGTCTAACAATAACTCTCTAAGGTGCTCATACCACGCACGTGGTGCTTGCTTAAGTCCATAGAGCGCCTTATCAAGCTTGTAGACGTGGTTAGGGAAGTTGGGGTCCTCGAACCCCGGGGGTTGCTTAACGAACACCAACTCTTTTAAGGGACCATTAAGAAAGGCACTTTTAACATCCATTTGTTGCAATTTAAAGTTATAACGAGATGCATAAGCAAGAAGGATACGGATGGACTCAAGGCGAGCCACGGGAGCATAGGTCTCTCCAAAATCAATGCCTTCAACTTGAGAGTACCCTTGAGCTACCAATCTAGCCTTGTTCCTCACAACCATGCCATGCTCATCTTGCTTGTTCTTGAAAATCCACTTTGTGCCAATGACATTACGGCACTCCTTTGGCTTCTCAACTAGCTTCCACACTTTATTGTGCTTGAAATTGTTGAGCTCTTCATGCATGGCTTGCAACCAATCCGGATCTTCAAGGGATTCGGACACTTTCTTCGGTTCCACCATGGCAATATGAGCTTGATGATCACTAAAGTTTGCTAATTGCCTCCGGGTGGACACTTTGCCTCTCACATCACCAATAACCTTCTCAAGAGTATGCTCACGAAGTTCCATGGTTCTTGAAACTCTAGCTCGACGATGGCTTCGATATCCTCATTGCATCTTGGAGGTATCACTTGATCATCTTGATCATTTGGGTCCCCGTCTTGACCGAAAGGTTGACCTTGATCATCACTAGATGCGGCTTCAACATTTGAAGAAGAAGATGATTGAGCAAGGTCTTGATCATGGCTAGCATCATGGATAGGAGAGTTGGGCTCTTGCATAGCAACTTGATCAAGGGGTTGAGGGTCTTCAACTTGTTCTTGGGTTGGTGCAATAGGCTCTTCATTAGCTTGATTTTCTTGAGTAGATGAAGGCTCCACTTGAGTAGAGCATTGTCCTTCTCGATCCGCCATAAGGGGTTCCTCAATGGGGCGGAAAAATCCCACACCCATTCTTCTTATGGCTTCTTGAGGAATTACATCATCTACATCGGAAACATGAAATTGCGCCACTTGGGAGCCGTTATTTTCCTCGAACACCACACTACAAGATTCTATGATACGCCGTGAGGCTTTATCATAGATTCTATAAGTGTGGGATTTGGCACCGTAACCAACAAATATACCCTCTAGAGATTTAGATTCGAATTTAGTTAAGCGACAACCTTTAATCAAATAGAAACACTTACAACCGAAGACACGGAAGTAGGAGATGTTAGGTTTGTTGCCGGTGAGGATCTCATAAGGGGTCTTGTTCAACCCTTTGCGGAAGTAGAGCCGGTTGGAGGAGTGACAAGCCGTGGAAATAGCCTCCGCCCAAAAAGTCAACGGAGTCTTAAACTCCGCTAACATGGACCTTGCTATATCCATATGAGTCCGGTTCTTCCTCTCGGCTACACCATTTTGTTGAGGGGTATAAGTTGCGGAATATTGATGACGAATGCCCTCTTCACTAAGAAACTCATTGAGTGTGTAGTTCTTGAACTCGGAGCCATTATCACTTCTAATTGCCAATATGGGGACATTGTGTTGACGTTGCATTTCAATGGAGAAGTCGATGAAGGTTTGTTGGGTATCACTCTTCGACTTGAAGAAATAAACCCAAGTGAATCTTGAATAGTCATCAACAATCACCAAGCAATACTTCTTCCCACCAAGACTTGCTTCGGGAACGGCACCAAAAAGATCCACATGGAGGAGCTCCAAGATCCTTTTGGATGAAATAATTGTCTTGGAAGGATGGGGAGAATCATGCATCTTTCCTTCAACACAAGCCCTACAAACACGATCTTTGGCAAAAGAGACATCTTCTTTTAGTCCGAGAATGTGGCCACCCTTGTGAAGACTTTGCAAAGTTCTCATATTGACATGGGCTAGGCGGCGATGTCACAACCAACCCTTGTCGGCCTTTCCGAATAGGCACATCGAATTTGAAGTGGTTTTCCCCGAAAAGTCAACCACAAACAAATCATCCTCGACGTACCCAACGAAAGCGACCTTTAGAGTCTTGCTCCACAAGAGTACCACAACATCAATATCAAAGAAGACGGCGAAACCCATCTTATTAAGTGCACGAACGGAAAGTAAATTAAAACCAAGGTCTTTGACAAGCATGACATTCGCTAGGGTGATATCCTTAGCGACTACCACCTTGCCAAAGCCCAATACCTTTGATTTTGATCGATCTCCATAAGTGACGGTTGCTTCATTTAGATTTGGTCTCAACTCCGTCATCAACTCCTTGCTTCCGGTCATATGTTTTGTGCATCCACTATCAAGCACCCATTTTGACCCACCGGAAGCATAGTCCTACAAGAAATCATTGCTTGGATTTAGGTCCCCATTTTTCAATGGGTCCTCTTTTGTTAGCAACAAGGGTCTTAGGAACCCAAATAGAACAAGCAATGGGTACATTTCTAGGACCAACAAACTTAGCATAGACATCTCCATAATAATCAACAAAGATAATGTAGTGAGGGTTAGTCTTTCCCGCAAAGTCATCACTAATGGTTTTGCCCCTTGTGGCACCACCACTAGCAATGTTGACCTTCTTCTTTGCTTGAGGGATCCTCTTTGCTTGAGGAGCACTAGTAACGTTGGCCTTCTTAATTTGAGGAGCTCTAGCATCCTTCATGAAGCTCTCTTTCTCCTTTTCTTCCTCAACGAACCCAAGACCAACTCTCCCCTTTTGTGAAGTGACAAACGGTTTCTTACCTAGGGAGATGGCCTTAGCAAAATTGATCTTAAACCTAGCATTTTCCTCAATGATATTTGCATGATCACAAGTAATAGGAGTGGAGGAACTAGGCATATCATTTTTAGGCGGTTGAGCTTGAAGTTGTTCATACGACTTGGTGAGGGTAGAGTGTTCACTCTCCAATGCTTTGTAGGCCTTGGAGAGCTTCTCTAGCTCCTCGGTTAGTCTAGAATGACCAACACCAAGCTCGACCTTTTCCTTCTTACATGCTTTGTATTTAGCAATTGCATGGTCACGTTCTTTAATGAGTTTAGCAACAATTACATCATTTGATTCTTCTATAGATTCTAGTTGTTGCTCTAGAGAAACTCTAAGCTCATGCTCTTCTTCAAGATTGTCTTTCAAGGATGCAATTTCCATAGCATCCTCTCTTTCAATCTTACCCTTTATCTCAAGCATTTCTTGAGCTTCACCATATTGACTCATAAGAGTCTCAACATGCTTCTTTGTTTCACCTTGCATGTTAGTGATAAAAATATCGAAAGCAACTATTTCCTCTTTGATTTTAAGACTAGTAGCATCATCCATATTACTCATAGCCTTAGGAGATGAGGGAGATGATACCTCGGTAGTCTTGGCCATGAAGCATCTTGCGGAGGAGTTAGAGACATTCTCATTGGGGGATTCAAATAGGGAAGGAGATGATGAAGAAGCAATAACAATAGCGGCAACTTCATTTGTGGGCTCTTCTTCTTCTTCTCCGGATGAATACTCTTCTTGAGCAAGCAACACAATTCTCGGAGGCTTCTTGTTGATGGCATTCTTCTTGAAGAAAGGTTTCTTATGGGTGTCCTTTGACTTGTCCTTCCTAACAAGCTTTCCTCCATGAAGTTCTCGGTTCTCAAACGGACACTCGGCCACAAAGTGATATTTATCTTGGCAATTGTAGCACGAACGAACTCTTTGGCCACCCTCCTTCCTTCCACTTGCCTTGTTGACAAAATCCCTTGCCTTGGACGGACTCTTCCAAAAGACTTTAGATGTGAGAGCCGCATAGTCCTTGAGAGTATCTTGAAGTTCTTTGGGATCCCAATGTGACACATCTTCTTGAGCCTCATCATCATCTTCTTGCTCCACAACCTTGGCCTTCAAAGCAAGTGAGGTTCCTCTATGCATTCCAATGGCTCGGGCTCGAGCATCTTCGGCATTCTTGACGGCCACCTTGTATGCCGCCATCTCTTGCATGACTTCATTAGATGACATGAGGTGGTGGTTGTGTCTTCCTTGGAGACTCTTCAAGTCGGTGGATTCAAACGGCCAAAGGGCGCTCACATACTTCCTCTTGATCCAAGCATCATCCACATAGGTTGCACCAAGGGCTCGAAATTGAGTAGCAAGGGTCTTGAGTCTTCGATACATTTCTTCATGATCTTCACCCTCTACCATGAAAAAGCCCTCAGCTTGGTTGCTCAAGGCTTCAAATCTATTCCTTTGCATGCTCTCATTACCGATAAACTCTTGAGTGAGAATATCCCAAGCTTCTTTGGCGGTGGTGGCCATCTCAATGAGAGACATGTGCTTTTCTCCCACGGCGGTATGAATCATGTTGAGAGCCAAGTCATTGAGTTGACCATCCACAACTTCTCTTCTTGTCATGTTGTTTGGATCGACGGCCTTGAACCCAATTTGAATGATTCTCCATAGCTCGGTTGAAGCGCTCTTGATATGAGATCTCATCATAAATTGCCAATTAGTAAAACAAGATGGATTAAACTTAGGTGGATCACCCCTATTGTTTATATGATAATGCGGGATAGGTGGGTCGACCGAGTACGTGAATGGAACCCCATGGTACTCCGGCTTCCCACCATCAATTTTAGGAGGGGATTCCTTAGTGAGTTGTTCGCCCTCCACACTATGCGCGGCGGAAGCATTAGCCTCTAGGGATGGTGTGGCGGGTGGCGTGTTAGCCTTCAAGAGTTGCCTCATCATAGTACGCAACTCATCCATTTGAGTGTTCATGGATGATGTCAAGCTTGTTTCCAAATTCTTGAGATCATCCATGGACACCGGAGGAGCGCTACCACCCGTAACACCATCTCCGTCACCCATACTCTCTTAGGCGGTGAAGCCTAACTTAAGAGACAAGGCTCTGATACCAATTGAAAAGATCGTATGGGCACCTAGAGGGGGGGGGGGTGAATAGGTGCTACACCAATTTTTAATTCTTTTTCAGTTTAGGCTGAACACAAAAGGTAAATTCGCTAGATATGCATCTACGGTGAATTTACCTATATGAGAAGCAATCTAAAGCAACTAGGCAATTTACGAAACAAGTAAAGACGACTAAGAGAAAGAGGTAACCGAAAGGGGAAGCACGCGGAGACAAGGATGTATTCCCGAGTTCCTCCTTGTTAAGGGAGTACGTCTCGTTGGAGGGGTGTGAGCTCGCCACAGGAGGCCTACTCAAGATGCCAAAAAGGCCTCACCCTATTCTCCGATGAACTGCACCCGAGGGTTTGGTTCACCTTCCACTATCGGAATCCTTCAAGGCGGAATCCGGAGCCCTTACAAGGTTCTTGGGGCACACACCCACAACTGAATTGGGGGCTCCCAAATCAACAACACTGCCACAAATACAACAAGTGAGCAAAATAATCTGGGGTAACACGATGCTAACCCTAGAAACAAGAGCCCTCAAGGGAATAAGGGGGGAAATGAAAACTGCTCGGTGAAGGTGTAGATCGGGGCCTTCTCCTTCAATCCTCCAAAGATCGATGAATTTGAGTGGAAGGATTGAGAGATCTATGAAATTTGAGCTTGAGCTTGCTAAAGCATTAATGGAGGAGAGAGAGATGAACAAGCTAGCTCTCCCAAGGTAGGTGGAGGAGCATTTATACTCCTTCACGAAAAACTGGCCGTTGGAGGGCTGCTTCAACCCGCAGCGCCGGAAGTACCGCCAGAAGGGCCGGTACTTCCGGTCCTCAGCGTCCTTCAGTCAACGGTCTTCTCAGTCGGCGTCCTGTTTCCCGCAGGAGCGGAAGTACCGCCGGGAAGTACCGGTCTCACTTCTGGTGCAACTTCTGGAAAAGAACAGAAGCGCCGCGGCATTGGTTCTGGAAGTGGCTCCGGAAGTAGCCAGTGGTAGTACCGCTGAGCACGCCGGTACTTCCGGTTTAGCGGAAGTACCGGTGCTACTTCCGGTGCGACTTCCGGGGCAATCCAGAAGCGAATTCTCATAAGCGGATGTGCCACCGGAAGTGCTACCGGAAGTTTCCAGCGGTAGTACCGGTGACATTACCGGTACTTCCGGTAAACCCAGAAAACACCTCCTTCAACATCTTTTCGCGACGACTCTTTTGAAATTCCTGCACAGCTGAGATTCAACATTAGAGCACTTAATTGTATTGTTGTCAACATCAAAACCCATGGGGGTGGCACATGTTCTTTCAGAAAGAAAAAAGAAAAGTCCCGCTACAGAGTTCCAGTCCTTGCAGCAACAGCACAATCACCACCAAAACAACACCTGAAGACAAGTACTCCAAAAGCGACGCCTCCAAGAAGGAAACGGTGCACCAACACCATCGTCGTCCGATCAAAGATCTCAGGTCTTCACCCTGGAGATAATCCCCGCTCTCTAAACAATGCCTTCAACAAGTCATTGCCAGGCACAACCAATTAAGGCCAGACCTTGGATTTTCACCCTGAAAGATAAGACTCTGAACTTCACCTGTGCTATCGCCCCCGCTTACATACTGCTGCCACGATTCCTGAAACTCCAAGCCAATTCCTCATCGATGCAAAGGCTCCGAACACCATTGCCAGATCTCCAATCTCAACTTTCATGTCATTCTCCCCTTTGACTTCACCATGGATTTGCCCATGATGGAAACAGAATCAGAGCTTCGCACCGGTCACTCCGGCGCGACCGAATCCCACCCGATCCAGCAGTCTACAGGCAAAAACGTCCATGTGAGATCGCCAGCGGAGCCTTCCGGAACCCGAAAATCCGGCCAGATCGAGGAGGACATGCATTAGGCAGAACTTCGTCCTTGCACGAGTTGGAACCCTAGGACCGCCACCATTATTTGAGCACACCGGCAGGCCCCCACGCCGCCGGTCGGAGCAGCAAAGGAGACGGCCGAATCAAGGCAGCTGGCCGATCCAGATCGGACCTAAAGGTCCAGATCCAAGACCTGCCGGCACCACCAGGAGGGTCCTCAAGGAGCCTCACTTCCGCCTCCAACTCGCAGCCCCGGCAAGCCACGGTCCGCCGCCCATCTGGATCGGCAAGCAGCTGCCGGAACTGGCCGAAGCCAAATACACAGCCACCGCCGCCGCCCATCAGGAGCCGCCGCGTGCCGCCGCACGGCCAGGAAGCCTCCCTGACCGCCGTGCGTAGCGCCCTGCCCGAGGCGCCCTAGTCGCGCCCGGGAGCCGCCACCACGACCTCCTGCCCTAAGCACCAATGATGCCGGGCGCCGCCGCCACCGCGGCCAAGGCCGGCGGCAAACTTCGCCGATCGAGAGGAAGGAGTGGGCGGCACTAGATTGGTTCCCCCTGGCGTCGCCCTAGGGTGGCGGCGCGAGGGGGTCGGTTTCCTCTGTCAAACGCGCCCTCACATACCACAAGGTTGGCTAGCTCTTGATTGTACGCACGCACGGCGGATGATGTGAACCAGCGGCGCGCGCCAGTCTTCATGGATAGCCTCATGTAAAGAGGGCCGGCATTGACCGACCGTCGTAGCGGCGCCGTTGGCGGACTGGGCGGGCGCCGAACGAGTTGGACTTCGTCGCTCGCCCACGTCGCACTGGCCGGCCGCCGGCCGGACACCGTACGTACGTGTGTGTTTGATGCCGTCGGATTTGGATTCCACTCGGATCATCGATGCGGCCCCAGTAGCCTACACGCCTACACACAGTACGTGCGCTGTGGACCGACGACTATCTGCTCGAGCCTGTATTAATTGGCGATGGATGTATGTATGGCAGTGGTTTTAGCTTTTAGTTGGATGATGATTCTGATGGAGGAATCGATCCACAGCGAACTTTTTAAGGCGAGAGTGACCGTGTCCTGTGTGTCGCTGGCCGGACAGAGGTTTATGCCTGCTCAAATGTAGCAGGAGCATACTAATTAGGCCGCTTAATTCTGTATACTCTCTAGTACCACCTCTGACTAACTAAGAGGAGACTAGCTAGCTAGAAGAAATGACTATGAATTGAGCTAGTTAGTATCGAGCATCTCCACCGACGTCCCCGCTAATGTGTTGACAATTTCCAAATATTGTCCGCTATATATGGGACATATATACAGACACTTGTCCGGCCCGATGGGGCAACCTGCCCCAAACTGTTTCTAAAAATAGCACACATATAAATATAAACAACTTCATTAAAATTTGATATTTTACACTGGATTTGAATAAAAAATATAGCTAACGTAACTCCATAAGCTTAAACACTAAACCTAACCTCTAATCAAATGCAGGAGTGCAGTAGCCTAGTAATTAGGCCGCTGTTGTATAACCTTTGCTTCTAACTAATTACTAGTAAAGTGCACGTGCAATGCACGTCCTATTAGTAATAGTGTCAATAACTATTCACCATTTATTCAAATAGAATATTTATTACAAATAACGGTAGCTCCTTTTGTCAGATATCTAGTATGCACGATTTGACAAGTACTCTAGTCAATGGTCCATCCTCAATGTTCTAATGGTGAAGCTCCAAGTTCTTCATTGGTTTGTCAAATACTCGAAGATCTCTGAACTAAACCTGCATGAGTTCATTCTCTATGAACGTTTCGCTTGTTCAGAAGCTACAGATAATGGCCTAGTAGTCATGACAATATATAATTTCAAGCACAATCTAATAATATTTATATAGCGTGAAGATGCAAAGCAAATGATGTTAGTCAGCAACAATTACAAACGTATGGATAATCATGTCTCTCCTTCCTCTTGTCTAGCGTTATTGCAACTCTTGTGGAAGAGTGATTAACCACAAGAGTTAGCCAAACAAAATGAATTTCCCAAACCTGTTCTGCAAAATGAATCGATCAATGGTACGTAAGCACATTGTATGAATAGTGATTTTTACAAACTTGGTGGACATAAATTACAGCAGATAGTTGAACACGCAAAAAAGAATCAAAAATATTTTTACAAACTCTTAGATGACAGTTGATTTTTTTTTGAGATAGGGAGAAAGCCTCAAAAGCCCCGTCGGTACCTGCGCAGGAGTCCGGGATTACAAGATTTTGCAGGGAATGGGGCAGGGGGTTTTCGGAAGGTGAAAAACTAGCGGAGTTGCCAAACTTCGCCAGCGCGTCGGCCACACTCGAAGGAGGCGAGGATGCGCCTGGCTTCTCTGTAGGTGTCCCATAGACAGGACCTGTCCTCCAGTGGAGAGGAGAGGGCAGCGGCCAGTCGAGTTCCAGGACTAGCTTCTGAATCCCGTGGTTTGCCAGCTGCTGCAAGATGACAGTTGATTGTCCATCATGGACAAAACTCTAGTATTTACAACTCAATAGAACTCTCACAAAAACATATGCTCATGCCAAGTCTGTAGTAGCACAATATTGGTGTTAGCTTCTTACAGTAGAACTAATTGCAATTAGAACTAATTGCAAGTAGAACTCTTAGTATAATTAATACTTATCTTCATAACGCTACAAAATGTAATCTGAATATGAGATACTTGCCCTACACCAAACATTGTCCGCCATAGACGTCAGCATGCCATCGTGCTCAAGAAGAGACTGTCCAGAACATCAGCGATAACACCGTAACAATCATCAGCTCCTAAAGTGTCCGGAGAGTACCTTGAAATATTCATTTGGTACAGACTGAAAATTAATGACCGGAAACTTCAAAATTGAACAGCAATATACCATATGGAACTGTTAAGCATGCATAAATGGCAACATCTTAATTATTCAAGAAACGGGAAGAGCTCGTAAAGTGTTTAGTTCAGGGTTCTTTGACAGCGCCAAAAAACTTGCCGGATGAAATAATGAAACAGTAATACAATGGCACTACTAGAATGAACCGCACATGTGCAAATTAAACAACTTCCAGCACCTCAATCATGAATCAAGAATGCAATTTAAAGAACTTACTGAATGCCATAGCGTCTAGCATTTATCTAGGGATGCTAGGAGAAACAACAAACCTAACCAGATAGATTTGAATAAGTACCTATTGAGAGACAACATGCACACTTTATGGAATAGTTGACTGCAACACTCAAGTGCCCAACCTGCTACTAATCTGGTTACCACTTCAGATGATTGGCAAATGAAAATTTAATTGACAGTGATACATACCAGGCATATTAAGCTGTAAGTAGACGTAACAACATCTGAATCTGACGATCCACATGCTGTCCAACCCATATGTTACATTTTACATATTGGTGGAATATTATTTTTCTTTGGCAAAAAGGCAAAGGGGTACAATGTAGCCTTGACTTGAACTGTTGACAGCAAGCAACAGAAGCCCAGACGATAGTGCCCAACATCGTCATGCAGAGCAGTGCCATCTTCAGCACATTCAACACGAAAGAGCGGTGTGTGCAACATCATTCAGTCTGCTAATGAATCATATAAAGGGTTGCAAACTTTCACTAAATATGATTGACAGACGATTGGCACCATTAGAATTAATTTAGCAGTGATGGAAATTGTGTATTAAACTGTAAAAATTGTGACCCAACTCACTGAGATGATAAAAAGCGCAATATGTATCTTCTACTCAGTTAGATCAAGCTCGTCAATTGTTTAATTAGTTCAAGAATTGTCACCGTGACATGAATGTACCTTGATATGTAGCTAGTATGTATAAGATGATAAGAACTTGTTGTCTTGCTAAAGGAATAACCGAGAATGACTAAAGAAGACAAAACATAATTCATCCTAAGTTGCATATGAGCAGTAGTTAACAAGTTTAAGGGTCACCAAATTAATATGCAACTTCAAAGAAGAAGAAAAACATTAACATGTACAAAAATGGTTCTTACAGTTTACATGGTTCAATTAGTGAGCATTATAGTATAGCCCATCATTTTTCTCGTATTACCATCAAGAGAATGCACGTGAAGCAAAAAGGTAGTCGTGGTATAGTAACCTGCAGCTTAAATAACTATAAGCAGGGTTCTATATATGCACCCAACTCCCATGTTCTCTGAAACATCAGTTATCATGGAATAGCTGAATAAAAACACTAAATGCAGAGTTAGGTAAGTACCTGCAAAAATCTGTCCTCGTGGTCGCCAACAAGTCTTACGAAGTGTTTAGTAAGCTTATGAAGTAGCGCTTAAATTCATGTGTATTATCCGAAGTTGTATTGCAGGAGAAGTAATTAAGAGTAGAACCAAAGAACATGGTTAAGCTGAACCCCCAACCCATTGAGACAAACAAGATGTGATCAGCACACACTCATACCATATAATATATATACTAATAAGGATAATCAAATTTTGAGAGAAACCATCACGTTGTTACATACTTACATCAAAAGGAACACCCACCTGAATATTGTGTTGATGTCGTGTATAAAATCCATGTTCAGGATTATCATAGATTCATTGAGATGGTATAAACTCCCATACATAAATACTGCTGTGGCCTGAGGACAAGTCTAGTGAACAAGACACAGCACAAAGAATTTTGACCTGCAAAATGGTAACAATATTAGCAAGTAGCTGCATCAAGACATGTCATATCATCTAAAAAGCTCCAAAAATGCATCCGGACCAAAGTATGAGTCTGAGGCCTAATTTGGTTCATGTGTTTCCCCCCACCTAGCTCCTAGTGCAACCACTGAATCATTTCATCGAACATTTGGAGAACACACAGCTGACGAATAGATGCCTCGATACAGATTAAATGCCCAGTTGATCGTGTTGACCTCATGTGCGACCAGGGAGGCCACGATGGCGAGGATGGGCAACCAGGGTGGCGGTGCGGGAGCCTCTCGCCTCGGGCCACATGACGTCGGTGACCACACGTGGGCTCATGGCACAGAGGCAGGGCGATCCAGCGCTGTTGTGGCGGCAGCGGCGGGGAGGCGCAAGTCGCGGCGGCGGGTGAGGTGCAGGGGCAGGTCTGTGACAGGGGAAGGAGGGTGTCGCGGCGGCTGTTTGCGGCTTTGCGCTCGGAATCGAGGCGCACAGGCGGGGTGGTGTTGTCGCGGCGGCGGCGGCGATGGGAATGGCATCGGCGCAGGCGATGTGAAGGGCGGAGGCGTGCATCGCGGCGGCGGCGCTGACGATGGAAAGGGCGGGGACGTGCGGCGGCGGCGCGGGCGATGGGAACGGCAGGGGACTTTGAGGTGGTACTCCCACGTCCTCCACGATTGGAGGTTGTCGGGCACGGAGCCGTCGGCGGTTGCCACGGATTTGACCGCGCCGGGCTGACCGGCTGTTGCCTTTGAAGGAGTCGGCGCTGGGGGATTGGGGAGGCGGCGGCGGAGCAGCAGGAGGATGAGCTGCGCCGACAGCGGCGCGGCGCACGGTGAGGAGGGGATCGATGGGGGCGCAGGGAGGGGATGGACATGGGGCGTAGAGAGGGGATCGGGGGCGCAAGGTCGAGGAGCGGCTCGTGATTTTTTCGGCGCAGGGGCGAGGGGCGGCGGGGATTGGGTCGACGGCACGGCGGTGAAGCAAGAGGCGGCGCAGGAGAAGCAAGGGTGAGAAGCGGCGCGGCGGGCCTCACCGGGGAGATAGATGGGGAGAAGGGGATCGACGGGGACGCGCGTCTCTCCTATGTCTCTCTGCAGAAAAAGAGTCGTTTTTTTGTTTTTCTTCTTCCGGCGTGGGAGTGAATATGATGAGCACCTCATCATTGGGTGGTCCTGGGTCGTTGGATCGTGATTGAAAGGCTTAGATCTGTTGGATCATACCCCCCCCCCCCCCCCCTCCCCTCTCTCTCTTTTTATATTAGTAGAGATAAGAGGAGACTAGCTAGAAGAAATGACTACATGTTGGACTAGTTAGTAGCTATGATAATAGACCAAATGGGGGAGGACACTTGGCCAAATGCATCTGATATTTAAAGTATATTTCAAGCACGTTTTGAAATGTTAAAAAGATTATAAAAAATGTTTGCGCATAGAACTTAATATCCTCTGTGTTCACAAAGTTGTTTCACAAGAAACTCACATTCTTTGTGGTCTATATAAAAAAACCAAATTTGGTGATGTAATAAGGATTTTCACGAGACTTTTTTTTTACACATGCCATAAAAGATATCGATATTTCGTGAATCGAATTTATGAACACATAGAATGTGAATGTGAATCCGTGAAATTTTATTTCGCAAATTTGTTTTTTAAGAAATTTTATTTTACTTTTTTTTTACATTTCAAATTTTCTTTTTTAAATATCGGGTGCATATGCATCCGGGTGACAAACTGGCTTTCTGCAAATAAAATTACTACATCCAAATACAGCGTGGTTGGCCAGATGTTTTACCTTGTCTTGTTTATATATATGATCGCATATATGGCAATGGCCTACAGCCCAGTTAACAGCAAATGGTGCTATGTGCATGCGGGTGGAAAAGTCGCATAGTCCAAAAGCAGGCAGGCATGGACTCAGCAGCTGCACCTGTCTTGTCTTGCCCAATTAAGCGGCCAAGCCCAACCACTGCCAGTTGCACCGTGGAATCAACTCACCGATGTCACTCAAGCTTTGATCAAAGACTCGATCGACCGATTAATTAGCCAGGACAGCAAGAAACTCCTACTGTCCTGCCTCCAATTCAAGGGCCCGCAGGATATGCCAAGGAAGACAAGGTCGACAATCCATGGCCCCAAGTCAAGCGACGTACGTGCCTCTCGGGCCCAAGGGCGAATCAATACTCATCATATATAATTCTATGAATAATTCCCCTATATATATCTTGTAGTATAGTACGGACTAGTAGACGCTATCTAATCGATGGATCCAAGCGACTCCTCATAAACGGCAAGCTTAGCAACTAATGACCCTGCCGCAAGCGCAAGTAGCCATCCATCCATATATATATATATATATGTTGATTGACGCACGAATAGAGTAGGACACACATCAGCTGATTGATAGTGCATGCATGGTGGTGACCGGCCGGCCACCGGAAACGGAGAGACCAAGGTCACTGTTAGAATTACTAATATGCGTACTATCTACTATGTAACGCTGATTAACACATAGTTCAAAATATAACACTGATTAACATATTTTACGAGAACCTGTCGGTGGTAGGATGATTATGAGGGTGGTTGTACCCCAGCTCACCAAAGTTCAAACCCTAAGTTTGGCATTGGTGTTTCTCATTTAGACGGAATATTTTTCAGTGGGGGGTGGTGTTTCCATTGACAGCGAGATGGCTGTGGTGACTTCGTCAATCTCAAGACTCGACCCGTCGGCTCAGTCATTCAAAGGTGCTCATAGAGATAGGATGTGCGCGCGCACGTTCATAGAGATGAGTGTGTACGTGTATATGAACGTCCGTTTGTACTGTGTTTTGCAAAAACAAAAGATTAACATACCCCATCCCCATCGGCCTGTGGACCAAAGAACCTGATCGTGACGGGAACAAAACAAACCGGCACCCATTGACTCCTGCAGCTATATAGTGTCGGATATACTCCGGCGTCGTCTTGTGCCGGACCCGGACTTGACAATCGATCGACCGGTACGTACTGTCCTGTTGATCGATCAGGTCCGCGGTTGCTTTCGGTATGGAACACACAGCGCCATAACTAATTCAGGGCCTTGGCTCTCGTTAATTAGCTCGCTAGTCCAGCTCCAACGCCCATTGTTTCTTATGATTCCTCTCACGTCACTGACAGCGGCCAGTAATCCTGCATACGTACGTACTAGTGTAGTATACGACGACTAGTATATAGTCCGTGCCATGCATATTACAGAGTTTGGTCACCCGGCCTCCGTTGTGCCGCCGCCGTTGACGAGGACGAAGCATAATTAAGTAGGTACACAGAGCACATATATTTTTGACGAGATCGACTTCCGTTTTGAATATCGATCCTTGGTTTGAAAAACCCAGCACGCAGACTGAGAAAACATGGATTAGACTAGACCATGCCTACGTAATTAATCAATCAACTAGGGAACGGAATCCCTCTAATCGCTCTCGTACGTTGCCTCCTCCCGGCAAGCTTACGAGCTATGGATGTTAACTTGATTAGCTCGTGACAACCAGCATATATTACATTGTTAAATGGTCTACTAGGAGGTTGGGGGATTCCCACCATAAGTTCCTAATTAACTAAACCTAACGAGGCTTGCTATCGCATTTTCTAGGCGCAACTTGCAGCGAAGTCGCCGTCGACTGGCGCCTATAGATATCGCACTCGATCGCAAGCATTGTGTTGATTAGGGCAAACAGGGCATCTCTGTCTCGGATCTCTCGAGACTAAACTAATGGGAGCAGCTGCTAGCTACGGAGCGTCACGTATGTGTCATGGATGATGGCCCAATTGTTTAGCTCTCATCTGCTAGCCCTTGTCCGTGAACCGTGGTGCAAGAACGGATGGATCCACGCACCGATCTGCAGCGCATGTCCAGGTGCCGGCATGTCGTTCCAGCGGCTACGCGTGTAGAAAACGATGTAGGTTTTGACTTGGTATATGGACGAGGACGACGACGATCCAACGGACATCAGGTGCAGCGGGAATTGTAGTTGCAGGTTCAGGTTGGACTTGATCATCGATGTTGTCGATCGCTGCTAGGTTGCTAGCTAAGCTAGATAACCTCTTCTTCGTCTGTTGTGGATAGATAGACGACTACGTTTGAGTATTTTGGAATTTGATTGATGCTTCTTATATCTGGCTTTTAGTACGATGGTTGGGTGGAATTAAATACGTTATCACCGATCGCCATTGGGCTAGGTGTATGTTTTGATTTCTGAACCGAATGAAAGGATACATATATAGAGGGGAAGTGTTTCTCTCACAGTTCTGTGTTGCCAAATGGGGGTGGATGATGTCGAGTTTGCTGCTGAGCAATGAGCGTCGAGCGCTTCGACGTAAATGTTGGGGTCATGTGTTTCTTCTTTTGTGCACATTTTTAATATCTCGATTAGCTCTTGATATTGTGTTATTAGCTTGTTGCAGGCCGAGTGTAACAGATATTAGTTTCATACTAATATATTATCCTTTATCAAAAAAAAATATAGTCCACTACTCCACTTGATTAGGGCATATCATAACAATTCCTACACAGTTAACTCCGAGAGAGGAAAAGAGATCCAATAATTCATCTTTCTTGATTTGGCTTCTGACCGAAACAAGTCATAAGAAAGCAACTACACGCACTTCAAGAGAAAAGTACGGACATAAACCACAAATTAGAGGGCCTTGTCATCATCCCAATACGTGGTCATCAACCAACAGGGCAATCTCTATAGAGCATATAATTAACTTAAATTGAGGTGTGTTTGAAGTGATTCCACTTCACATGGAGTAAATTAATTAATTGGTCATTCGCTGACTTAAGAAATTTTCGTGGAATGTACATATATGCTAAAGCAAAATGATTAAATTTTGGCGATGTATGCTAGTGTGCTAAACATTTGTAAGTTATGCAACCAAGTGCAAGAAATGCCGCTTCACCACTAGAATTTGGCCATGTTTGAAGAATTGGCTTCGGCTCCATGATCTGCCCGGATTGATTGGCAAACGATTCATACTGTCTATGATTGGTGGATTGAAGTGATTCATAAGTAGGTGGTTCAAGGAAGGCTCCATCTTCTCTTGCCGTGCTTGTTTTTTTGAGAACTTTGGAAGCAGGAAAGAAATGTTCGTATCTTTCCGACAAATCAACAAGCGCAACCATGGTTATCGAAAAGATAAAAAATGAGGCGGTTATGTGGTTCCTAACAGAGTAACAGGGATAAGATGTTGAGCAATGTTATGCCGCGAGTGTAGGCTTTTTTATTGGTCTTAACCATTCTCGGTCAAGACTAGATCGTAACACTGTCTTGAATTCTTTCCTTAATTAATGAAAAAAGACAATATTTTGCCTAGTTTTTTTCAAAAGTGATCCAAACCAAAAGAAGGAACTTCTATAAGCACACAGGTTTCATTCGAATGGTCAATTACGGCTTGTGCGTGAGACATTTATTTTGCTTCCGTCGGCATCATATCAATCAAGTTCCATCCAGTACTTGATTCGAAGGCTGACAAGACGTTAACTAGCAAGCAAATGAAAATAAAAGTTGGCCTGTAAAACTTAAAGACCGGAGGGCTGTGACAGCCTACGTGCAAAATGCACGCTATCCTGGCCATATCCATACCCTCATGTTCCTTGCAAAAACAAGCATCCATCCATACAATGCAAAGCATCATTAGATGCCCATGCCTAGCTAGTTTGTTAGAGAACGCATGCATGCACCTTGCACACCTGATGCCATGCGGTCGTGCGACTCTACCGTCCATGCGACCGGCGTGTGACGTCGCTCGATCGAGAGGGAGTGCGTTTTACGGCCCAGCGTGAACGACGGCGGCGGCCGGCTCGCACGGTCCAAGTGGTGCCAGACTTTGTTCAATCAGCCATATTCGCTGGCAATCTCGGTGGCACTCCATCCGGACTTGTTTATTTCTAGTGTGTTTTAGGAATCGGAGGGGATTATCCCGATCCCCGAAAAATCCCGAGCAGTATACTTCTCCGGGTTTGGATGGGATAATCCCCAATTATCCCTTACAAACCCCCTTATTTTTGTCTAGATTAAAAACTCTACCTCATACTAGTGTATTTTTGGACAAGAGTATTTGAGGGGATGGTAGGGGATTGAGTAAACACCAAATCTCTTCTCATCCCCAAACTTTCTAGGGATGAAAATATGAGAGAAGTAAACAAGGACTAACTCGTCACCGCTGGGATCGATGATGATATCTCAGAGGCCGTGTGATTCGTGTGATTCCTTCGCGCACTTCATCGTTATTGTGCAAACTTCATAGCTCTCGCGGTCGAATAGCTGGAATTGCGATGATGACGACGTCTGCGTCTCACATCTCCGCTAACGTCTTCTTGTTGTCAACTTCGTTGCTCATAACCCCTCGTTAGTAGGACATCCGGCCACGAGGATCTGATAAGTGATACCATCTGTTAGATCTCGCATGAAATCAATCAACAAGAATAGATAATCAAACCCCAAGTCGAGCTCAGGGAGAGAGATTTGACGCATCAATATTGGTTACTTTTCAAGGTACTTTTCATTGCATTATATAATAGGTTAAAACCGCGTGCAACATGACACATGCCCAACACGACGCGGTTCGGTACAACGTTGGTTTACAAACTTTATGTAATACAAAATAAAAGAACAATTCGAGCTATAAACTTTCCTGAACAACAACTCCAAACCGATCTAAGCTTAAGTTCCCTAACATCCACGACGCAAGTCTGGGCCAATTAGATCTAGACTCAACGTCTTGAGAAAAATCATAACTGTAGCGATTGTATCACTCTTGTGACGGACAATGTTATTCAGAGCTGGATATTGTTCATAGAGTGTGGCATTTCTAAACTACTTAATCTTCCAGAATCTAATTTTCGAGCCATCTTTAATTGCGATGATCCAAAATAGAAGAAATGTTTGTTCGTCGTCATTAGACCGGCCCAAAAATGGGAGTTGCTAGGTTTCCAATAAACTTGCGATAATGCTTTTGAGCCTACGTATTTTATTTTTAGGAGAGTTTGCCGCACCCCATCTTCAGTAAGTAGCCTAAATATCCATTTACCTTGTAGGATGGTTTTTGACCTAGAGGTCCTGAATTCCATGCCCCCCAAGATCTTTTGGTCGGAAAACCACGTCCGACATGGCCAGCCGATACTTTTTTATCACTATCCTCTTGTCAAGAGAATCTCGATCGGAAATAATACAATCTATATCAGACTCGTTTAGATAACTGGAAGAAAGAAATCATATACAACACCATATTACCTTTCCAACTGTTTAATCTTTTTCAAAGTCTATCCTCAACATGTTTCCATTCACTATTTGTGAGTCTCTAGTAATGAATAGGTATACCCAAATTGGTAATAGGAAACTGGCCTTGCTCGCAACCAAATAATTTGGTATGTTGGATAAACACATCCTAGCCTCCCCGAAATAGAAAAATACACTTTATTGATTCATTTTTAGACCCAAAAGTTGTTTGAATGCTGATAAATTAATTTCAGGTTCTTAGCTTTTTTTAGTTCATGTTCTATAAAAAGAATCGTATCATCCGCATATTGGAGATGTGGCACAACCCTTCAATTTTGGCCGTCAATTTTAGCATGTTCAATCATGACAACTTACATACTAGCCACTATATTAAATTGAATGTGTGACAATGGGTCACCTTGTCTTAACTCATTGTTTGTTTGCAACTAACGGTTAACAACATCATTGACTTTAATAGCCACACTATCACCAGTTACAAAATTTCGATTCAGAGTGCGCCACTCGTCTGAGAAACGCTTAATTCTCTGAGTTTGCTAAAGAAATGACCATTTAACTTATCATATGTCTTTTCAAAGTCGACTTGTAATATGACCCCATTTAACTTCTTTCGGTGCAATTCATGAACCGTTTCATGCAGGATTACTACACTCTCGAGGATATTTCTTCCTTGCATGAATAACATCTGCATTCGACGTTGTGACACCTCGATCCGGAGATCGAGACATCCCATATATCAGTCCCAGGAGCACTAAATATATGACAACTTGATAACAGAACGTAACCACTTTATTTAAGGGGTCAGGGACCGACGATAGATTACAAGGGTTTCATTACAAGGTTGCGCCCTAGCGCACACAACAGTCTGTACATTATTTATCGAACAAGACTTCGTCAGAGGGCGTCAGCGGAACGGCGGAAGCGTGCGACGAAGAGGGCCTAACTCCACGGGGCTCTGCCTGGATACCGGATCTAGTTCTCGTATAAGGGGTACTCGGCGACGGGGGTAGGAGGATCTGGCCACATGAAAAGCCAGGTGAGTACATGGAATGTACTCACAAGACATCAATCCACAATCAACCGTAACCAACGATCCTATATGGCATGGCATGGGTGCAGTAGGGCAAAGTGCGAGTCCAAGCTTTACGGTTGGACTTAACTTACCTACTTACCTGTGACGAAAACCGTGGATTATGAGAACGAGTCTCATTCCCACACAACAATATTCTCAACACTTAGGTTCTCAAGCTTGACCAACTTTGGTCCACTCGAGGCTCAGCTTTTTACCAACTACGGTCCACTTTTCGGCTCATTCAACGTTAGCCAATTCTGACCACTTCTCCGTGTTCGACTGGACTGACTCTAGTGTGACTGGACCCAACACCGTTCCTTAGGTAGGAACAATACTAGATTCTAGATTTTACACTCTCGAGAGGTTGCAACTTTTATCCACATGTTGGGGTCTAAGCTTGTACCGTCGGTACCGAAGTATTACACCCATCATGGTGACAACACAAACCTATTCCCCCGTAGCCGTCCGCTCTACCAAGACACTCCTTGTGTAGCTACCGACTTACCACTCGGGCTAAGTCTTCTGACGAAGTGAATCCGGCACGTCCCCAACTCATGAGCAACGCCTAGCTCCGGAACCTTCACAAGACTATCCCCAACCACAACTATGCAGTAACCGACTAGACTTGCCAAGTGGGTACCATCAAAAGAGACTTGATAGGCTACTAAGCTACGGTCTGCCCATTTTAACGATGCATGGTTGTGCGGGTGGTGTTTGGCGAGTGGCACTATTTGACTCAATCTAGTCGACGGAGGGGATTACTCACTTAGCACGATTCATACTTAGTGACCAAACAAGTAACAAACGTTAGTCCACAGATTATAATGAGTAATAATAATCACATAATAATCCAGCAAAGATGAATAAATTCAACCGGGCGATGGCGGAGATACCTCCGACCAGTGACAGCCACAGGTCGAGTAAAAGAAAATAACATAGAAAAATCAACCGGGCGATGGCGGAGATTCCTCCGACCAGTGACAGCCACAGGTCGAGTAAAAGAAAATAAAATAGCACAGTAGGTTAGCGTCAATCGGGCGATGGCGGAGATACCTCTGACCAGTGACAGCTACAGATCGACTACAAAAGTTAGTGGAGGTGTCCACGTGATCCCGTTCCACCATTCCATTGACTGCCGCGCGCGGTTCCCCCAGTCCATCGTCGCCGGAATGGGGAGTGGTGCATGGTACCGTCCAACGCAACGCCACAACTCTACAGAAAATTAGCCGCTTCAATCCACTTGGGCAGGACCCAACGTGTATTTAGACGGGGTACCGGAACTCAACTCATGGAACACGAGTTTATCTTATTATAGGAAATAAATAACAATAGTAGTTCACATGAAATAATATGCATGAATATGGCATGTGAGATGCAACTAACGCGCAAGCGGGCAACAAATATTGCAAACAAGGCATCGACAACTTGGAAACAGATGGTTGGGGGCTGATGGCTTGCCTTCAGGAACAGGTTCAACTTCCACTTCAAATGTAGGATTTGTATCTATTAAAGAAATTTAAAAACATGGTTAAAACCTTCCACAAAGCATTCCATGGTTCAGGGGTCAAATTACCTTCAAATCACATGAAACTAGAGGCATTGGATAGATATTTTCAAAACAAAGCCATTGCAAAAAGATTCATATTTTTCTGATCATTTTTGAGAGAGTTATGACCTTTCAAAGTTAACCCTAAAATCTGCCTTTTCAAAAAGAGAAACCAAATAAAAGAAAACGTTTTAGAAAAGTTTAAAAGTCTACCGGCGGGGCCCACTGGTCAGTGGTTACTGGGCTGAACCGGTACGTGGGTGGAAAAAAAGAAAAAGAAACAGGGGCGGGGGGTGGCCATCTCCGGCGAGCTCACCGGCGAGGTCTCCCGACGGCAGCGGTGATGGGGAGGGGAGGGAGAGGTAGCAGAGCGGCTCGGGGGGCAAGCGCAGGCCGTCGGCGTGGTTGCGGGTGCCGGGGAGGTCGGGAGCAGTGGCGGTGTCGTCGACCGCGGCGGCCGAGCGGTGGTCGAGGACGAGCGCGAGGTTGCCGGCCGTCAATCACCCGGGCGAGGGCGGCTTAGGGTTCATGGTGCTCTGGGGAGCTGGTTGGCGGGCTTAATTGGGCAGGGGTGGTCGCACGGCGAGGAATTTGGCCGGAGCCCGTGCGGCTAGGGCAAGCTCGCCGCCGGCGATGCAGGGCTCTTCGGGAAGCAATACTCGAGGAGGGGGAGTCTGGGTGAGGGAGGAGGCTGGTGTGGTGCTCGAAGATGGCCAGGGTCCCTTTTATAGCCGCCCGAGGGGGGGTCGTCGGCATGGGAGGACACGGTGAGGTGGTGGGGTGAGCTACCTGGTGGCAGAGGGGAGACGACGGGCTTTGCTTCGTTGGTGTGGTGGCAGGGGGGAGCTGGTCGACGGAAATCGCGCGCTTGAGGACAGGGACGGCCGGGGCTGGGCACTGGTGCGGGATGGTGTCTACGGCCGGCGAGGATCGCGTCGATGCTGTAGCGGGCGGCGCGTCGTCGGTGTAGCTGCAGGGCGGAGCTGGACGACGGGATTCGCGGGGAGAGGATAGGCACGGCGGTAGTGCAGTCACTGGTGAGGGGCGGGTCCCGTGGTGGTTCCTGTTCGGCGGCGTGTTGGCATGCGGCCAACGGTGCACGGGAGGGTGGCGGCGACACGTGGCCGATGGGGTGGTCGAGGGAGAGGAGGAGAAGCCTGGGGGGCAAGGGGAGCAGCGGGGAGAGGCAGACCGGCGACGACCATAAACTGGCGGCGCCGCCGGGCATGTCCATGCCGGCCGTGGCCACGGTCCAGGCCATGCCGACATCAGCATCAGGACAACTCTCTCATCCTAGGTCACAACACTGAAATCTGCTCGCGTCACTCGGTGCCAAATTGAATTTCCAACAAGTTTGCAGAAGAATTTTTTTCCAAATTCGAAACTTTGGTTATGCAAAAATTTCATCGAACACTTCTAATCCAAAATGGAAAATAGGTTTTGGGGTTTTAAAATAAAAGATATTTGGCCAGGGAAAATCCCTGAGGTAGATATTTGTCAGGAGCATCTACCTTGGGGTTTTTAGAATTTTTGGAAAATGTTTAGTAGGGTTTCCAAAAATAACAAGGTTTAGGGCAGAAGGTAAAGTAGATAAAAGCTCCAAAATTTTCTTAGCAAGGTATGGGATGTTTTTGCATATTTGGGTTACATATTGGTTAGGGGTCCTCCCTGAATTTTTGGAGAATTTTTTAAGATGGTCTTGACATACTTCTTTTGGAAAGCTAGGGTTTTGGGGTTTTTTGGCAGAAAACAAATCAGGAAAAATGTTAAATCTTTTCTTAACAAGTCACCCAATATTTTTGCATAAATGGGTTCTAACCTAGCTGGGGATCACTCTGAAATTTTTGGGAAATTTTTGAAGTCACCCTTGGCACACTTCCTTTGGAAGGCTAGGGTTTAGGCCTTTTTACATTTCAAGAAAAGATAAATATATTGAGAATATTGGGGGTTTTGGAAATATAGGAGAAAATAGAGATGCCAAAATCAGAAGATCCAAATCAAAATCTAAATTTTGGTTTTGACAAAGAAAACTTTATAGGGCCAAAATTCGGGATGTTGCTGACGTACAACATGATCAGCCACCTAATTTAGCATAATGGTTGCGGTTTTTCTAAAAGTTTGAATCTATCATTGGTGGCTACGATGGTGTTGTGATTACCCGTCGATGGTCACCCCAAGAGGAAGGTGATTTTCATAGATAGCAGCAAATTTCCCTCAGTTAAGAACCAAGGTTATCGAACCAGTAGGACTCCGGAGGTCTCCAACAAGGTGCTTGGAGGCGTGGACCTGCACACAACACAAATAAATTATTTTGCCCCAACGGCAGGAAGGTTGTCAAGCTTTCTGGTCTGCTAAAAACAATGAGTTTAAATCTTATGGTGGAAATGAGCAATATGAGAAACGGACCAGCGAGCAAGTGAAGGTTGAGAGCGAGTAAATGGGGTTGCAAAAAATGGAAAAAACATGGACCGGGGGCCATAGGTTCACTAGTAGTGTCTCTCTAAAAGATAAAATAAAAACATGCTGGGTGAACAAATTATAGCTGGGTAATTGATAGAATTGGAACAACATACTAATTATGATAAGCAGGGTGCATGGTGATATTCATTTAGGAATCACATCAAACATACATAGACCGTAATCCAATTGCATCTATGACTAATAATCCACCTTGGGAGCGCTTCTTTAGCGTGGGTGTAGGAGTTATGCCCTAGAGGCAAATAATAAAGGTGTTTTATTAGCATAACTCATACATGTTCATAATTAGATTTATATCATGCTGTAACTATATTAAGCGGAAACATTAATACACGTGTGATATATAAACAACCAGGTCCCTAGTAGCCTCTACTTTGACTAGTCCATTGGTCAACAGATGATCAAGGTTTCCTGATCATGGACATTGATGTCAATTGACAATGGAGTCATATCATTGGAGAATGACATGATGGACATCCACCCAATGCAATTTAAATGCAATAAGATCTGTCACGAATATAGGCATTGAGATAACTTAAAAGAAACGTAGTAGTAACCAAGTACTTAGACCGTGAGATCATATTTAATCACTGTTCCGGAAGGAAACTTTGACTGCATCAACCGTCACACCATAACAGGGTGATCATAAAGGTGTCTATCAGGTTTCCTAAAGGAATACGTTGAGGCGTATGCATCAAGAGCGGGATTTATCCATCCGCATGATGAACAGGGCCCACTCGGTGATATTACATCAAAGTCTTGCAAGCATGTGACCGGGTCACGGAGATGTAATACCTGGAGACGAGGAAATAAGTTTGTCGGGTAATGAGATTGGGATCTCTGACAAACTTGATGTTGTGTGACAAAAGGAATGGTGAACAACGATAAGGTTCAAGCGACAAAGAACTTCGCAGAACACACATGGGCCATTATGGGTTTCCAGATCCCGCTGTTGGTCATTGATCGGAGAGGTGTCTCGATCATGTCTAGAGTGATCCTGAACTGTAGGGTGGCATGCTTAAGGGTAGACGACGCTTAGGAATAGTTTTGGTACCGAAGAGAAATGAGAAATGAACTCCGGAATTAATCCGGGAGTTATCCGATGATGACCGGAGGAGTTCCGAAGTGTTTCGGAATGAGAGAGAAATTTCCGATGGATAAACCACTTCCAAAGAGCCATGGGAGGGGCCGACCGGCTGGGCCACATGGGGCCCAGCATGGGGCCGGCGCACCCCCCCCCAAGGGAGGTGGCCTCCTCCCTCCACCTATATATATGGGGTGTCCCCCTCTTCTCAAAGGCATGCCAATTCTCTCTCTCTCTCTCTCTCTCTCTCTCTCTCTCTCTCTCTCTTTCCCTCACGTGTGGTCCGGAATATTGGAGCTGCATATGCGGTTGGGGGTTTGTCCACCATATGCACGCCGTCGTGCTGCTGGAAATTTGGTTCGAGCTATTCATCTTCCGCTGCTGCCGCTGGACCGGAGCCGGGGGATCGTCGCCTACACCGTACGTGTGTAATTCCTCGAAGGTGCGGCACTCATCGCCGGTGCGACTCCATGACCTTGATGTCGGCGTTGTACGACTTCATCGTCAACGTTCATTGGAACGTAACGCTTTCGGTCTTCAAGGGTATGAATACCGATTCCCTCCATTAGTTTATATCTGCATAGTAATAGATCTTGGCTAGTTTGTGGTTTGCGTTGTTAGGAATTTTTTGTTTTCTGCGCACGAACCCCTTCAGTGGGTTATAATGAATATATTTGCTACCATTCGTTGACAAAAGCATGCGCCTCTCAAAATTGTTTTAACTTCTGTTTTCAACTTAAAAAGCTCTAGCACATGATTAATCCCTTCTTCTCTCTGTGAAGGGCCTATCTTTTATTTTTATGTTGACTCATCACCCTTCTTTGAGCACCATCTTCGAGAGCATAGTTGTTATTCTGAGTATATTTTTCTTTGTCCCGAATATTACTAAGTGTGGCATGATTGAGATATTTCTTGTTCTAAAAGCCTTATTTCTAGTCTCCACTTAAACTTCGGAGGTGCTCAACATTTATCTTTTGCTTTTCAAAAAGGGCAAGGGAGATACCACTCTACCATGCTTTCTTATGATCATTACAATCTTGTTGATGTTTATAAATTTCATATTATTAACTCCTAGTTCGTTGTTATCTTTTCATTAGCTAACATAATTGCTGAAGTTTCATTATCTATATAACATTTGTCTTGCAATTGTTAAAGACCTATTCATAGCATTCAATATCAAAAATTAGTTTGTTATCATTTACCTACTCGAGGACGAGCAGGAGTTAAGCTTGGGGATATTGATACGTCCAAAATGTATTTATAATTTTTGATAGTTTCATGCTACTTTAATGCGTTTAACACTTGTTTTTATATTAAGTTCACGATTTATTTGGACGAACTTATTAATTGTTGCAAAAGTGCACAATATTCTTGTTTTACACTTTGATGTCTAGGAAATATTTGGAAATTGACAAAAATGCAAAAGGAGTCTTGTTGGAGGAGGATTCTGACTTTCCTGAAATATGTCCACTGATACGTCTCCGACGTATCTATAATTTTTTATGTTCCATGCTTGATTATATATCAGTGCCACATGTTTTTATAATGTTTTTATACCATTTTGGCATGATTTATGGAAGTAACCTATTAACAAGATGCCTAGTGCCAGTTCCTGTCTTCTGCTGTCTTCTTGTTTCGGAAGAGTTGTTCGGGGAAGTTTCTCAGAATCAGCTGGAAACTTACGTGAATTATTTTCACGAGGAAACAAGGACAGATCCAGGAGGACGCCTGCAGGGGGCCCACAGAGACCAGACGGCCCCCAGGCGCGGCCCCCACCTTGGCCGTGCCTGGGCCCTACCTGGTGCCCTCCGGCATCATCTCGAGTTGCCCCTTCGCCTATAAATTCGTCTTCGAAATGAAAACCCTAAGTACCCAATCATATTTTCCAAAAGACGTCCGAGGCCGCCGCCATCACCAACCCTAGTTCGGGAGGGTTCTGTAGCTCTTCCCGGCACCCTGCCGGAGAGGGGAATCGTCACCGGAGGCATCTATACCACCATGCCTGCCTCCGGAGTCATTCGTGAGTAGTCCACCACGGGACTACGGGTCCATAGCAGTAGCTAGATGGTTGTCTCTCCTCCTTGTACACCATTGCTTATATCTTGTGAGTTTCCTATCATGATCAAGATCATATTATCTGTAACTGCTACATGATTGTGTTTTCATGGATCCGATGAATTGTGGAAATCATTACTTTTGTTCATCTATGTGTTATGTTTTATCTATTATCTTGCATGCTCTCTGATGCTAGTGGATACTTTGGCCAAGTAATTGTTAGTGTCATCAGAGAGGATATTTATGCTAGATAGTGGGTTCATGCCTCTTTTTCTCTGAGCTCGGGTTGACAGAAACGATCAGGACTACAGATGTGTTGTTGCCACTAAGGAGAAAATAGCGGTGTGATTTCCTTATGTTATTTACATTTCTTACATTATGCACTTTGCTTATTGCAATGATTTGTTGCTTGCAGCTTAATACTTCTGGGTGACATGCTGGATAGCGATCCCGGGGTGGATTATTAGTCATAGACACAGTTGGATAACGGTCTATGTATTTTGATGTAATGCCCATATTAGATGAAGCGGTGAACTATATTGTTTTATGATAGCATTGTTATGCGCCCACAATTCTGTCAATTGCCATGCTTTAATTTGTTTACCCATCATGTATATCTTTTGGACAGACACCACTAGTGATCTATGGACCCCGGTCCTATTTTCCTACATTGTTTACAACCGTTCTAATAGCTTTTCATCATCATTTGCTCGCTGATCATATTTCACTCTCATCATATTTTACATCTGCACAATTAATCCTTTGTGTTCGGCAAGCCGGAGAGATTGACAACCTCTCTGTTTTGTTGGGGCAGAGTACTTGTTTGTGATTGTGTGCAGATCCGCATTAATCTACAAGCGCCAGAGTAGATTGACACGTCACTAAGACTTCTCCAAGTCCTACTGGATCTGACAACCTTGGTTTTCTAATCAAGGGAAACTGCTGATTTACTGCATCATACCTTCCTCTTGGGGTTCCTCAGCGAACGTGCGATCCACGTCACCATACAGATTTTAGAGATTGTCAGTTTGACCATTGAATCCCGTGGGCTACTGATGCATGTAAAATGCATACATGAACTTTGCATTATAATACTCATATTTCAATCATATTTGCATCATATAAGGGTTATATCATTGTTTTATAAGGATTTTGGGAAGATTTCACAGTTTTCCTATTTTTCTAGAATTAACCCTGCACTGGCAGAAAACCCTATTTTCTATATTTTGATGTTTCAGGGACTCAAACGACGTCCAAATGACCTAATATATTGCGGGGATCATTTTTTGGAAGGAACGAAGCGTAGGAGCGAAGGAAGCGAACAAACGGAGACCCGAGGGCCAAAAGAGGTGGGCCCACGCGGCCAGATTCCTTGGCCGCGTGGGACCCCCCATCTTGGGCCTCGTGGCTCCGATGCCGTCCGTTTTCGTCTTCGTGGCTTCGTCTTGACCTAAAACCGACGATAAAAATAGTACCCCGAGGAGTTTCGCGAGGAGGCGGCAGAGAAACACAAAACCAAGAAACAGGAGACAAAAGGCTGCCGCTGGAGAAGATCGGAGGGGGGAAACGCCGCAGTAATCACCTCTGAAAGGCTCCTCCATCCCCCTCCGAAGCCTCCATCAACACCACCGTCAAGACTAGCACCATCTCCATCACCATCTTCGTGATCCACTTCACCCCCCTCATAGTTTGAGATAGTTCGAACCCTAGCTATTTTCTAAGTACTATTCTACATGTTTGTGAATTGCTTTCCTAGGGCGAAAGCAAATAAAAAAGATAATAAGAAAATAAGTGTTTCAAGCCTAAGCAAAAGATAGAATGTTGTATTGCCATAACCTATGTACTTAAGCGAACTAGCGAAGAAAGGCGAAGAATGGCTTTGTTCAAGCCCAAGTCAAAATCTATCTCTGATAAAGCATTCAATCTTTCATCTTTATATTCATTATCTGCTAGTTTCGAGTCCTTCTTTGACTTTCTCCTTCCGGCACTTTTTAGTCAGAGTAAAGATGTGCTGTAAGGATCAAGAGTGTACCTTATTTATTTGTTTTAAATTCTGCTTCGCTTTCATCAGCCTTATTATGGGTCTTGTCATTGTTTTGTGGGGGATTATATTTTCAGATTGTGTTGTATCACTTATACCATTGAATCATATCATGTCTTCGCGTTGTGAGTAGTTCTCTCATGTTCCTGGGGGCATAGGATGGATTGGCATTAATTTTCGCTTAACTTGTGTTGAGTATTTGGTCAAGTTATGATTGTCTTGATGTACAATGTATGAAGTGCACCATATATTGAGTAATGCATGAAGGTGCTATCACACTAGTGTGATGGAATGGGTAGGACCTAGGAGGACACGTAAACCTTGGTCTAATACATGAAGTTACATTAGGAGGGGATTTATATCGGGGTTTAGAGTGTAATGCTATGGTGGGACTTTATGTCTTAATAATTCTTGTGCAATCATTTACTTGGCCACATGATCCATCATAAGGGGTTTAGTTTATTTATTTAACTACACCTAATTATGGCTCCGTCCAAAGAAGATTAAAACTTGACAAAATGTTTACCTTGTTGTTCTAAAAATATTTATGCCATGAAATCCATGTAGCCCTTGGGAACGTTTTCCACCTATAAGAAACACACCACTCAAACTTGTCCTCTTGCTGTATAGAGGATTGGGCTTTCTCTCTTTGAGAGCTTTCACTTGTCATATTTTATTTTCATCTTTTTACTTTATTGCAAACTCTACACCAAAAACCCAAAAACACTTGCATCATTTAATCATTTTAGTTTGTCTAGTGCATAGATAATAAGAGAAGTGACACGCTTATTTGAGAGGATAAATACTTATACCTTCTACTCCTCGTGGGATCGATACTAATACTTACACATCGAACATTTCAACGATCCCCTATACTTGTGGGTATCCAGACGTTTTCTGGGGCCATTGCCGGGAAGTGTAGCGCTTAAGTTTTTATTATTGTTTGCACTAGATATTTATTTTCAATTCTGCATTTCTTTTTGTTTGTTTTACATCTTGCAATCATCTAAGCTTGGGGAGGTTTTCCTCTTTAACTTGTTTGGTTGTGAGTTTTTCTTATATTTACTTTCAGTTTTGCATTTAGTTTAGTTTTATTTTCAGTTTTATATATCAAAACACAAAAAAGATGGAGAAACTTTCTTGAATGTCTATGCCTAATGGTTATGTTAAAAATATGGAAGCCTACTTTGAATATGAATCAACCGAAGAGGGAACAAGAATACGTAAATTGCTTGAAGCTCTTCACAAAATGGCTATTCAGTTTTGTGAATTACATGATATAACTTGTTGCAATAGAAGAGCTGTTAAACATTCCACTATCAATGCAAGTATAATAGTGATCCTATAATTGCTTGTTATCGTGAAGATAAATTTTCATGCCCTGATATAGAACAAGTTGAGAAATATATTGCTTATGTTGGAGCCCATGAGATAGACTCTCTTATTGATAAATTTCTTACAACTAGTCATGAAGCTCGTGTAATGAAAGTACAAATTTCTATTATTCTCCAACTTTGCAAAAAAGAATTTAGTGACAATGTTTATGTTAAAGAAAGAATTCTTGCTTCCATGGAAAGTACTGATGTTTTGCAGGAAGAAGATGATGAAAACATAAGCTTGGAAGAAGAAGAATGTGAAGAGGAGGATAAAAGCCTAAGCTTGGGATGCCCGTTGACGAGGTTAGGACTCGGCAAATCCCAAGGTTGTGTACCCCGGGTTGATTGAGGAGGAGAGAGTATGAACGTTGGTGGCTGTGACGGCTAACAGGGGGCGAGTTTACCCAGGTTCGGCCCCTCGAGGTGAGGTGAAGACCTACTCCTGCTTGTCTGGTATTATCGAGGTGGCTACAATGGCGAGATGGAAATCTCGCTAGGGTTTGTGTGCTGCTTGCTTGTCTTAGATGGCGCACCCTCCTGGCCTTTATATCACAGGCCAGGTCCCGGGTGGACGGTGCGGATCGCACATTACAAGATAAGGAAAGTCATCACCGGCCTAACCAGCTACTTGGGCCACACGTACACTTCATGGGCTTCAATGGGCTTCCCTTGGCGTGACCCAGGTACCACCACCGTGGGGTACCCGGAAGGTATCCCCACGACAGCAGCCCCCGAGTGCTTAGTCGAATCGCAGAGTCGAGTAAAGGACTCCTTCCTCCGGGCACGCCACCTGGTTCTTTTACAAGTCAACCTTCGGCTGCAATCGTCTTGAATAATCGGGTGCGCCTCATGATCTTCTTGATTCGCCAACTTTCGACTGCCGTTGTCCTTAGTCATCGGGTGCGCGAACAGCGCTCCCGATGGGAGTAGCCCCCGAGATTAAGCTGAATTGCTTGCAATTGAGGTTAAACTCAATTTTTCTTCAGTCGAAAAGTCCGCTCCCGATGGGAGTAAAAAGATGACTCGAAACGCCCGAGTCAAAACTGGCCTTGCCCGACTTACTTTGTACTCAACCTTGATGGTCTACTAAATTGATTTAAACTCAGCTCTGAAAGCTTACTTGTTGTTCATCCACTCGAATGATGAATTCGGGTGTCATCGGCTTGGTAAAGCTTACTACGTACTTGGCCAATTTGGCTTACTGCGTAAGTTTGCTTAGCTCATGGAGCTTACCGTATTTGTCTGGCACTCGAAAGAGTTTGTCGAGTCGACTCGGCTCTCAGAGCTTACTGTATCCTAGTTGCACTCGAAAGAGCTGTCCGGGTGCTCCATCAGCCCGTTGGCTTACTTGATACGTCTCCGCTGATGACGTCAGGGCTGACGTTTTCGGCGTGCTCTGCATCCGATGGGACGTAACAGAGTGGTCCCAGTGTCAGTATTGACTGTTCTGACCGTTGGGCGCGAAATTTTCGCGGTATGATGATGGCGCCTCGATTCCCGCGCGTAGTGGGCGGCGTGGCCGGCGACGGTTGCTATCTCCGCGCGACACGTGGACGGCCGGATGTTGCCTCGAATTGCCGCTTCGTGGAGGACGGCCAGGATGAACTGATCCCGCGGTATATAATTTTCACCGCGGTGGGGAACAGTTCATCCATCCCCATTTCGCCGTCGTCTCCCTTGCTTCCTCCTCCATTGCTGCCCGTGCGCCCGATTCTCCAAAGCTTTCTCCACTTTCCCCAGCGAAGATGGGCTTGAAGAGGGCGAAGACCACCGAGGGCACCGCCGCCGCTGCCGACGCGGGCATGAAGAAGGTGGAAGGCGACTGGGTGAAGTCGTCGGTGAAGAAAGCCGATCTGGAGAGCCTCCGCGCGCAGGGGCTGCTGCCGCCGGCGGACCAGGCGGCTGTGCGCGCTCCGGGAAAAGAGGTACTCCCCTCTCCTCGCGATGGGGAACGCGTTTGCTTCGTGGAGTTCCTTCCACGGGGTTTCGGGTTCCCCATCCACGATTTTGTTCGTGGTCTCATGTTCGCTTATGGGATTCAGATCCACGATCTGACTCCCAACAGCGTCTTGAGCATCGCGAGCTTTATCGTGCTCTGCGAGTGCTTCTTGGGAATCTCTCCCAATTGGCTTCTCTGGAAGTCTCTGTTCCTCGTTCGCAAGAACGTTGGAAGTCGAAGCAGGTCTACCCAGTCGGCGGCTTCAACATCCAAGTGCGTGGCGACACTGCGTTCTTCCAGATGAAGAAATCTGACTCCGTCCAGAATTGGCGGAGGAAGTGGTTCTACATCAGGTGCGACCAGAAGGCCTTCCCGACTTCGCGGCTGACCGCGCGTTGCAGAAGACGAAGGCAGTGGACGCACCCGCTGTCAAAGGAAGACAGGGAGGCGACCAAACCGCTGCTGGCGCTCCTCCGCGATCTTCTGAAGACCCTTGGTCGCGAGTCGGTGGGGTGTACCTCATCGCCACCTTCTTCAGGCTCCGAGTGCAGCCACTCCGCCGCCGCGACCAGCCAATGTGGGCGCGTGCATCCGGCGATGAACTTGATGACGAAGTAGTCGAGTCGAAGGTGAGGAGCATCACCAGCCTCCGAGCCGCAGACACATGCAGCGTCAAGTGCCCGGTGCAGCCATATGGCCTCGACAACCCTGTGCCTGAGGTAAATTTCTTGAACCTTGCTTGTCTTCGGTTTTCTTCAGTCGAATCTTATTGCTTGACTCGAACTTTTTGACAGGGTCGTTCCAGCTTTGCTAGCCTTCCTCCGCTGATGGAGAACGGCCCTCACGAAGAGGCCGAAATTTTGAAGGAGGACGAGGAGGATGACGACGAACTCCCTTCCGCCAACTCTCCGAGCGAAGAGGTGGAGGAGGATGATGAAGATGAGGAGCCGCTGCACAAGCGGCAAAGGCGAAGGATTGGCGAGTCTGCTTCGGCTTCGTCACCCGCAAAGCAGGTGGAGGTGGAGGACGTGGACGAGGCGAGCGAGTCGTCTTCGGGTGCCAGGTACACGAGCGACCCGACAGAGCCTGCGTTCGTGCCTCCGCTTAGCTCTGCGCCACCGACTAGGTTCGCGAGACTGCCCTCCGTCTCCGTGGAGAGCGATGATGATCAGGACGTCACCAGGTTAGTCTTTCAGGCGTCATCTTGTTTTGTCGAGTGCCCTTTTTGCCTTTGCGAGTATTTGAATTTGAATTATCCTGTCCCAGCAACCGCACTGGTGCTGCCGGTTCTTCGCTCCAGAGACGGAGCATACCTCTGCTCCCGTGCTCGAGCGCACCGCGAAGGCGCCCGAAGAAGAGCCGCAGGCGGGTGGCGCGTCAACCTTGAAGGCTTCGACCTCCTCCGTGCCAGAGAAGACCGCTGATGCGACTTCGGTGGACGCTGGTTGCTGAGCATGTAAGTTTCTCTTGACTCAGTCTACAAGATCTGTATCGGGTGCGCGAACAGCGCTCCCGATGGGAGTAGCCCCCGAAGATGTGCGTGACTAGAGTAGTCGGGCACAGATTGACATCTTTTTCTGTGCACAGCCGTTTTGTCGCCAACTGCTGGAGGGAGCCAAGGCCTTTTTGGGGATGGAGAAGGAGAAGAACCGACTCCACGCTGCTTTGGAGCAAGCTAACAGTAAGTACTAACCCTTGTGTTCGAGTGGTGCTACGACTGTCTTCCTTATTGACTGCTCCGGTGATCCACAGGCAAGAAGGAGAGCCTAGCGAAGCGGGTCGCGGAGCTGGAGAGATCCCTGGGTGTGGCTCAAAAGCGTGAGCAAACCCGGGGTGATCGAGAGAAGACCCAGGTTGAGCGATTGCTCACACTCGCCAAAGCAATTGGAGGTAAATATCTCGGCTCATTGCCTACTTTGTCTTGTGTCGCTTTCTGATTTCTTACAAGTTTGGTCCTCTTTTCGTTGTTCAGAGCCGTGCGGAGGCGCTCCTCCGGAAGATACCTCCAGTGAGAATCTCGACCTGGAGAAAGCTGTTGGCTTTGTTGACCGCGCCTACGCGTATGCTTCGGCTGCGCTGCAGCAATCGTCGACGGCGCTGCAGAAGTCGAAGGATGCCCTGGCGAGTGTGCACCGGAGCATCTTCCCCGAGCAGCCGTCGCCGGTCGGTGTCGATGCGCTTGCGGCTCCGTTTGAAGGCGAAGCGACCACCCTGGCGGACTTCACGCGTGCTCAGACGGTACGCGGCTCAGAGCTCACTTTCCAGCTCCTACTTGGTCACCAAGTCGCAGGTGACTTTGAGAAGGTTGTCAGCGACTTCCCTCGGAGACCTGACGGCAGACCGCGTCCCTCAGCGGTGTGAAGGTGCAGGCGAGTCAGCTGGCTGAGAAGTTGATAGCCACCTTCGAGAGGAAGATCGCCAAGGCTAAGGAGTTGGCTGCTAGGAAGAAACGCTCCCAGTCAGAGTCTGCCATGTAGTTTCCTTTGTCTTAGGGTTCTTCTTTTGGTCATAGCCTGTAATGAACCATACAGTTTGCGGGTCTTCTGGCCGCGGACAAACTGATTCTGAAATGTGAATATGTGCCTTCGAGTCTTTTGTCATACTTTCTTCTAGGATGTAATCTTTTCCTTGCTTGACACTGTCGAACTTGGCAGCCTGAGATGGGTGAGACTCCCGAGGTTGCTGGGGCCGCTGTTGTGGGTGAGGACGAGGATACTTCTTCGGCTGCACCCACTCGCCCTCGTCGTCAAGCTCCTCCAGCCACGCGCGGAGCGCCAATGACCAACGAGTGTTCACCTATATGAGAACAAGATTGTTGAACTTGAGTCGAAGGTGAGGACTGCCGAGTTGGAGTTGGAGCGCTTGAAGTCACGGCCTGCTGCGCCGTTCTCACAGCGTGAGGAATTCCTTCTTGGCCAGATAGACCTGATCAGTCGACAACTGCAAGGTTGGTCTTCTGACGCTTTGCTCTTGTTTCTTTATGCTTGCACTGTTCTAAGTGCTGGGTCTTCATGCAGATGTGAATGCTGACCGGACGGCCGAGCAGGGTCGAGTGGACGAGCGAGTGGATAGAGAAGCCGCCGGTGACTCACTCGAAGCTCGTCAATTTTGGTCGGACAAGTCCAAGGGCAGTATACTTGCAAGAATGCTGGATCGCACCTGGCGGGCTGCTTTGCTCTTGGAAGGTTGCAGAAACACTCTATTGCAGGTCAACAAGGTGTTCTTTCCGCACAACGAGCAACCTAGCGGACTGGCTGCGCTGCTGGAGAGGTACCGTGAGGGTAAAGTCAAGGCGTTGAAGGAAGTCGTGCACACCCAGCTTGTTGCCGGGCGAACGTGGCGCTGGCGTACGTTCGAATGCATCGGCCCCATCTTCCTTGGACAAGGTGCTTGACGGCTTGCCTGGAGCAGGTGACTACGCCGATACTCTTGCGGCTGCGCGTCAGATGATTCAGCAGGTCCAGGCCTTCAGCGAGCAGCTTGTGGGGCCGCTTGATGCGCCAAAGGAGGAACCTGTAGAGTAAGAATAGCAGTCTGTTGTTGTATGATGTTAGCTTGTAACGTAAATATGCATGTATGTATGCCCATGTGATGTTATTCGCTTAATGTGCAATGTGTGATTTTGCACTCGTAGACCTAAATGGCGCGAGCCCCCGAGTGACTCGAGTGGCGGCCTAGGATTTTCGGGTTATGCCTGTGCGGCGCAGCCCCCGAGTGGTTCGAGTGGCGGCCTAGGCTGGACTTAGACCTGTATGGCGCGAGCCCCCGAGTAGTTCGAGTGACGGCCTAGGGTTTTTGAGTTATGCCTGTGCGGCGCAGCCCCCGAGTGATTCGAGTGGCGGCCTAGGCTGGACTTAGACCTGTATGGCGCGAGCCCCCGAGTAGTTCGAGTGACGGCCTAGGGTTTTTGAGTTATGCCTGTGCGGCGCAGCCCCCGAGTGATTCGAGTGGCGGCCTAGGCTGGACTTAGACCTGTATGGCGCGAGCCCCCGAGTGATTCGAGTGGCGGCCTAGGATTTTCGAGTTATGCCTGTGCGGCGCAGCCCCCGAGTGATTCGAGTGGCGGCCTAGGCTGGACTTGGACCTGTATGGCGCGAGCCCCCGAGTGATTCGAGTGGCGGCCTAGGATTTTCGAGTTATGCCTGTGCGGCGCAGCCCCCGAGTGATTCGAGTGGCGGCCTAGGCTGGACTTAGACCTGTATGGCGCGAGCCCCCGAGTGATTCGAGTGGCGGCCTAGGATTTTCGAGTTATGCCTGTGTGGCGCAGCCCCCGAGTGATTCGAGTGGCGGCCTAGGCTGGACTTGGACCTGTATGGCGCGAGCCCCCGAGTGATTCGAGTGGCGGCCTAGGATTTTCGAGTTATGCCTGTGCGGCGCAGCCCCCGAGTGATTCGAGTGGCGGCCTAGGCTGGACTTAGACCTGTTCATCCTTCTTAGGGTGTCGGCGAAGATGATATTTATACCGCTGCCTCCATCCATGAATACCTTCTTCAAGGTGTACTCCCCGATCTGAGCTTCGACTACCAGAGCAGCGTGCCCGGGTCGTGGTATCGCCGGCGGGTGGTCCGCTCTGGAGAAAGTGATCGCTGTTTCTGAGCCTCTCAGGTAATCGGGTACTGCGGGTGGATTGGTGAGTGCTTGGTAGGACCTGGCGGGTGATGATTTTCTGGGTCCTGTTGGAAGGACGTCCCTTCTGTATCATGTTGATCTGCCACGTGCTGCCGGGAACACGTTAGCAGGATCCTGCGGCTGTGGCTGTGGTTGTTGTTGCTGTTGCGGGTAGAAGGCCAGCGCTGCTTGCGCTGGGTTGGCGACTGGAGGAGGAGGTGGCGCCTGGAGGGCCAGCTGTGCGGCTGGCTGTGCCACGGGTGCCGCTTGATTATCACGCTGTCCGTTCTAAGGGACTATTCGCGCAAACGCCCTGTATATCTTACGCGCCTTTCTGCAATCCTTCAATAGGTGGCGGGATCCCCACTTGCCTGTTTCTGGGTCCCTAAACATATGATGCTTGCAGGGTGCTCTAACTCTTCTTCTTCTGTCAGTGGGCGTCTCCGCCACTCGTGCTTGCGACTTCCGTCTCTATGGTAGCTGTTGCCACCGTCCTGGTTGTACTGCCTTTCATTCTCACGGGGGGTTTCGAATCCCGCCGCTACTAACTCGATCGAGTCGTTGCCGATGTAACGCGGCTTCTTCTTCAGGCGCCCTTCTCGCCAGTTGCTAGGTCCTGCTTCTTGCCTCGGGGATCGTGGTGCATCACGAACAGAGTCTTCTCCATCTGCCCACTGATTGGCTATCTGCATGAGCTCGATCATGTTCCTCGGCCTAAGCCTACCAAACTCCTCACGGAGGTCGCGGCGGTAAACGCCGTGCATGAATGCGTCCATTACCCTGTCTTCTGAGGTGGCTCCGTCCATGGTGTTGCGAAGTAGGTCCACCGCTGGATGTACGAACGGAGTGGCTCGTCTCGACCTTGCTTGCACGCCTGGAGCTCAATGAGGGTTGTTGGCCTTGCGTTATGTCCCCAAAAACTCTTCACGAAGGCGTTCCTGAACTCGTCCCAGGTGCTGAAAGCGTCCCTGGGCTGAGTGTTGAGCCACCCGCGAGCAGATCCCGTGAGCATCAACTGGATGTACTGCATGGCAGTAGTCGAAGTACCACCTTGACAGCTGCACGCGATGAGGTAGTCTTCCAGCCAGTCCCTTGGGTCTTGCTTCCCGTCATACTTGGGTGTCTCCGCTGTTAGCTTGAAGCCTTTGGGCATCTTCGTGTCGCGGATGTTGAAGCTGAAACATGCGGCTCCGCGTGGCTCGAAGTCGTCGTCGTCATAGTCGTTGGCTTGTGCACTCGCCGCTCGCAGCCGTCGACTGCGGTCCACCCTTCTCTGTGCGACGACGTTACGGACATCTTCGCCTGGCTGCGGCTGTCGCAGTCGAATTGGGGCTGGGTCTGCAAGTGGTGCGGGTTCACGATCGCGGCGGCCTCGATTCTCGTGCACCCTTTCTACTGGTGCTGACTTTGCCAGGACTTCCTCGACTTCCCTGAGGGATTGAATTTGTCGCCTGTGGAGGCGGGCGTGGGCGTCACCCTCCGGCGGCTGTGTTAGTCGCAGGTAGGTTTCGACCGCCATGAGGGCCGAAGCGGGTGTCTTGGGGACGGGAATTCCGTCCGCATCTTCCGTCATGAATGACGACTCCAGATTGCGAGTGAGGTGGACGCGATCAGCTTCTGGCACCCCGTGGCATGCGAGCCCTGTGACGTCCTCCTTGCGAGACTTCCTCTGATCCGGCCTTAAACGAGTGTGCTGCCCTCCTGGCACTCGACGCGTCGGCTAACTCTTTGCGCCGAATCAGATCGGCCTTCTCTTGGCGGACTCGCTCGGACTCCTTCCAAAGCAAGTATTGGACCGCCAGTTGGTCTTCTCGGGGTTCATCTGGTGAAGGGAACGTGCCTTCGTCCACGTGCTTCATAGCCTGGATCGCCATCTCCCGAGTGATGGTGAGTCTTGTCACCCTGTCCGGCATGGTCACCTCCAGCGGGTATACGGGTTCCCCGCCGTTGGATCGTGCTGGGCTGGCCATATAGACTTGCGCGGGGTAAACCCACCGAGTGGGGCTGATGCTCCCAGTCCTGCTTCCTTCGTCTGAGCTATGCTCAGAGTCGAAGATCACAGCGACGTGGCGGGTGCCACGGCCACTGCTACTGGCGACTCCGCGATGCGGAGGCGCGATTGGCGTAGATTTTGGCTTCATCCGGGGCGTGGACAAGAAGGTCGGGGTAGACTTGTTTCGCGCCGGGGTTGCAGTAGATGCGATTTTTCTGGTGACCGCGGGTGTGGTCACCGCAGTCGCCGTTGATGCGGTCGTAGATGGTGCTGACGCAGTCGAAGTGGACGCGATCTTCGCGGTAGTCGGTGACGCGATCGCCGTGGCCGCAGTAGATGCGATCTTCGCGGCGGGTGAAGCCGCGGTCGGTGCAGTCGATGTAGATGCTGGCGCGTCCGTCGCGCGCAACGTGGCCAGCGTGGGCCGGAGCGTTCCGCGACTGTCCACCAGATAGCGCAGACTACCGAAGGTAATCCACGTGCTCTGCTGCACCTCAGCGTACGCCGGGAGATCCGCCGGCGAGTGGTGGACAAACTCGAGGAAGCCGGTGTAGATCGACTCCCTGGCGCTGATGCCGTTCTTCATTGCAGATGAGGCCGGCGCAACCATGATTCCAACGATCTGTTCTTCCCATGGACGGCGCCAATTGACGAGGTTAGGACTCGGCAAATCCCAAGGTTGTGTACCCCGGGTTGATTGAGGAGGAGAGAGTATGAACGTTGGTGGCTGTGACGGCTAACAGGGGGCGAGTTTACCCAGGTTCGGCCCCTCGAGGTGAGGTAAAGACCTACTCCTGCTTGTCTGGTATTATCGAGGTGGCTACAATGGCGAGATGGAAATCTCGCTAGGGTTTGTGTGCTGCTTGCTTGACCTAGATGGCGCACCCTCCTGGCCTTTATATCACAGGCCAGGTCTCGGGTGGACGGTGCGGATCGCACATTACAAGATAAGGAAAGTCATCACCGGCCTAACCAGCTACTTGGGCCACACGGTACACTTCATGGGCTTCAATGGGCTTCCCTTGGCGTGACCCAGGTACCACCACCGTGGGTACCCGGAAGGTATCCCCACGACACCCGTGCAACCCCAAGAAGATGATGAAAATGATGAACAACTAGAGAATGAAGAGAGGGAACTTCCACCTTCACCACCTATGGATGAGGGTAACACTCAAGACTTTATTGATGATAAACTTTTCTTTTATGATTCAGATGATGAGGAGGACTATCAACCTATACCTAATGATAACATTATTGATAATAATTTTGATGATGATGAGTAGTATGGTTTAGGCATGTTTTATGATAGTACTCTAGATGATGGTCCTATTTTGCTTGATAGTCCTCCATGTCTAGAACTTGTTACTAAATTATGTGGGGATAAAAATGATATATTTGCTGCTTATGACAACACTCTCACTTATGAGAGTCCTACTTTATTTTCGAATTCTCCTATTCACACCATGGAGGAGAAGCTTTTATATGTTGAAAAGTACATATGTGGGTTGAAATTAACTTGCACTAATAGCCATTACACCCACAACAATAATGGTTATGATGTTTCTTGCAATTATTATGAGAGGGGAAAACATGGTTCTAAACATTTCAATATTATTACGTTTCCTCTCTTTAAGTTCAAAGTCTTGAAATTGCTTTTATTTTATCTTCCTATGCTACTTGCTTTGTGTTTCAATGATTTATTTTCTTACAAGATCCCAATGCATAGGAAGTGGGTTAGACTTCAATGAGTTTCATATTTTTCTCTTGATGCTCTCTTTTGCATTTCAATTCTTATTCCTATGTGAGCATCATTAAAACTATCATGCCTAGCTATATGGCTATAAAGAAAGTGCTTTACGGAAGGCAACCCGGGTGTTTTTATTTTTGATTTTATTTGTGTCCTCTTGCTGTAACAAGAGACTTAGTTTTTAGTTTTGTTTCTGTAATTTTTAATAAAGTGCCAAGTTTTACCCATTTTTGGATTGAAAAAGTTGCTTATTGTATTCGGAGATTTTATTCCAGCATGAATCTATGCACCGTATGGTTTTTCGCTCCTATTCTGTAACTCCGAATGAGCTGATATTTTAACTATAGTTGCAACTTTTCATCCTCTGTAAGCGTGAATTGTTTCAAAAAAATTCGACATATTTAAGTAGGGTAGAAAAATGCGATTTTGCTGCTGCTATTTTTCTGTACAGATTCTGTCCCATTTTGTTTGATGCATTCTTTGAACTTTTAACTTGAATCTTTTTGATCCAATTGAGTTTATAAGTAGGCATACAACATTATACACTTTCCGTACATTCATATGAATTTTTGTTTAAGGATTTTATGCAGCAAGCAATTCATTTGTCTATCACTACTAATGTCACCCCACAGAAAAGAAATGGGAGAAACAGTATTTTGAAGTTTTTTCACAGGGATTAGAGGAGATGCACCAAGAGCTATCCAAGGATGGTGAAGACCATAAGCTTGGGGATGTGAAGACAACCCCACTGTACCAACACGCTCTCGGTTTGCACACATCTAACTTATGTTTTTCGATCAATGCACTTTATCACATAAACTTGGAGCGTCTTTTATTTGCTTTTTATTTTGGTTTGATTTTTGTTTTGAGACCACCACTATCATTTTTTTATGAGAGAGCTACTGGAAATTTGGTTGAATTAAGTTGGATGCTATTAAAAAGATTGGGAAAGGGATGTTTGAGCTGATTTAAAAAGATACATATAGTTGCATGATTCATGTGCTTTTTAATGAGTGTTAATTTGCAAGTGTTTTATCAAGAGCTATCTCTTATTCATGTTTTGATGCTGAATGTTACTTTACTTTGTTTAACATGGATTATTTAGTTCTATGGACACTTGTGCATGCATTTAGACGGTCAACTTTCTCCCTTTTGCTAGCCCAAAAATTCCAACAAGTAAAAACTTGTTTTCCAACACCTTCAACCAAAGTTTTTCCAGTGAGTCCACCATATCTACCTATTAGCTTTATGCTATTCCGAGTATGTTTATCATGTTACTTTGTATTATCTATACCTCTGAATTAAAATGCTTATGTTATTGATTGTTATGGGAAAAGTTGGTTAAAAAGCTCTCGCACCTTACTTTTATTGCACTTAATAAACATGAACTATTGTGATTAAAATTATGAAGCTGTGAGCTTGACAAGAGTCTTGGTTGGGGGTTAGCCCATATGTGCTGTCACATGGCAAGCTTTCAACATTTTCTTAATTATATTTAGTTGATATCATGTACTTTTGTTTATGGATGCCTATCATAGTGCCAAATAAATGTGGAAACTAAGTAAGTTTAAGTAGTTTGTACAAATGGCTAGAGAGACACCTGGGCCACTAATCTAAGCCATGCATCATTCATGGTGGAAATTTACTTACATGCTATTGTGAACCTTCAGTGATGCACCTCATAATAAAAAGCTATATCAATAGTAAATAAAAAGGGTGTTGAGATTGTTCATTATGTTTGTTTTGTCTTGTCATTTTGACATGGGCTTGTTCCATGTCCTGGGACAAGAGGTACCCCAGTTGACCCTCTTGATGACGCTATTTTTACAATGACTTTAACTTGAACTTGCTTGGTAGCCCAAATTGAGTAACACCATGGTGTAGGTACTCGTATTCACAGGGCATGAAGCTTTCAACCCATACTTTGTCAAGCACACTACTCATATTTGCTTTCACTTTAAACTTTAACCATTCAAGATGTTATGATGGGGGTAATGAGAGCTTGACACCAATGAATACCACATTGCAAACATTAACTTAAGTAGAAGCATTTGGAAGTTAGATGAAACTTATTCATGTTTTACCTCTACTCATTTATATATCTTTCCAAAGTGTCCACCTTTTATATTCAGATTTACAAGAGTACTCTATGACCATCATAGGATGTTTTTACTTTTCATTATGCATACATTTGGTCCATAGTACTTTCTTCTATGTTGCACTTTGTGAATTATCATTGAACATCCTTACATTGAATATTTAATATCACTTCATAATCTATCTTGCATATTGCTACTCCTTTGAAGAATGAATCATTTGACTTTATGTAGCAATAGTAATCATCTTTGATATCCATTGATAGTATTAAAATGCAAAGTCCATGTTGGTTTTATCACCTTTATACTCGAGGACGAGTATAGGTTAAGCTTGGGGATGCTGATGCATGTAAATGTAACATCCCAAAATTTCAAAAATTGCATTTCATGCATATCATGGCATCATTGTTGCATTTGTGCATTTTTGTTTGATTATTTTTTTTAAAAACAAAAATATTTTCTTTTATAATTTTTTCTTATAAGAAAATGCCAATAAAGGCCTTTTAATGCCAGTGGCAAACTTGTAAATAAAAAGTCTTCTAAATATTTTGCAAATAAGTTTTTCTAGTAGATAATTCAATTACAAATTTTTACAAATTTATTTCATAATTTTTGGGCTTTTATTTTAAAAGTTATTAGTAATTTCAGAAAAAGGTTTAAAAAAAAAAGGAGATGACGTCATGCTGACGTCATCGTCTCTTCCTCTCCAGTGGAGGCCATCAATGGCCGAAACCCCCCCGCACCCACATCCCACTCGAATCCGGCCTTCAAGCCGCGCCCCTCCCCTCCACCTTCTCCATCTTAAAGCCCACTCCCTCCTCACCCATCGCCCCCTCCTCTCACCTCCCCACCGCCACCGGGCCGTTCGTTTTCGAGCTCGCAACGCCGCCTCGGCCGGCGGCCGATTTCTCCGTTTCCTGTGAAGTCCGGCGTCCCCGCGCCATTTCTCCTCTTCCCCATCCTTTATTTCTTCCTTGCGCACCTTTGTGACAAGCTTTTGCACCTTCTCGTGCCCCAGGTCGACGCGTGCTTCATCAACATCGCCCGGCCGCCGCCGTCTTCGACTCCGGCGAGCAATTGGAGGAGCACCAGGACACCCCGGACGCCATAGCCACGCCACCGAGCTCGCCTCGTCTTCCTCTCTTCAAGGGTAACAAAACCCCTCTCCCTAGCCCTCTGTTTTCACCAGAACGTCCGTGGCCACGCCGTCGCCGCCGTCGGTCCCCGCGCACGCCGGAACCCTAGCCCGCCGCCGGCGTGTCCTGTTCTTAAAACCCGAAGCGGTATCTGCAAATCTTGGCCGTAGATCTAGATCTAACGGCCCATGACCCCGATCCATCCCGAACCGGTACCGACGAATCAGGACGCGCCACGTCGCCCGTTCCTTTTTCTATTTATCTGTTTTTCTGTTTTTGGACAGAAATTCATCCAAACTTTGAAAATCCATATCTTTTGAACCACAACTCCGAATTTAGTGATTTTGATGTCTACGGATTGAGAAAAATGAGTAGAATCCATTAGTATAGTTTTTGTTAATTTTTGTATCGTGCATAAACTTGTTATTTGCAGAATGTGTATTAACTTGTTTAGACTATAAAATGAGTTTTACAAATCCTTTTTGAGTGAATCAAGTTGCTAAAATCTTGTTTAGATGTCCTCTGTCCAGTAGCATGTTCATCATATTTTATTAAAATGTTTTTATGCAGAAACTTTAGAATTTGTGTGTTTGCCCTTATTTAGGTGTTTTGGAATTTATTCCTATTAAGTAAATTGTTAAAAATTGTTTGTGGCATCATGCATATAGAACAACCAGAGAACTAAAAGTTATTTTACTTTTGTGTTATTGTAATTTTTGCATACTCATGCATGGCATAATTTTTGTATTGTCACTTGTGTGAATTTGTATGTTTATTTGTGTGTTTTGTATTTTTGTTAGATTACTCGGAGGGTCACGAAGACTTTGGTGGTTGCTACTCCTGTCACTCTTGTTGCCAAGGCAAGTGGCACATTTGCATATTTTTGTCCTACTATTTTGATATATGCATGTGTAGTAATACTTGGAAAATAGCATGATAGGCTTATTAGTTTTGCTATGCTAAAAACTGTTTAGAATAGTTTCTCCTTTACTAGATGGTCTAGATGCTCCTATGATAACTTGGTAGAATTCTAGAAATGCTATGCAAAATGTTGTTTTTGTTATAAGTAAAATTCTACTAAGTTAAAGAACCTCCTGGGTGGATTTTGGCTTTGCTTGGTGGTTTATGGTTGAGTGGCTACTCGGGACCATGTCTATGGTGTTTTTCACCCGAGATTGGCTCACTTGTGGACGGCCACCCAGGGACAAAGAGATCAACGTTACTCCGAGTTTAGTAAGCTTACCGTGCAGCCATATGTCATATGGGCTCTGGCTTGACTAAGTATGTAGTATGGAACCGGCCCGGCCTGACAGGTGGTGGTAGAGGAATGTAGGTGGAGCGCGTCAGGACGGCAGTGGTCGGGAAAATACTTCGGAAAAGTCTCGTCTCCATCCTCTCCTTTCCTTTTCACTTCAAGAAGGTCAAGGTCAGAATGGGTTGATGGAGTCTTATGGTGAAAGTGCACAACCTCTGCAGAGTGTCAATCTAAGTACTTAGCCGTGTCCCCGGTTACGGACGTTTCTGAGCAAGCTGGACGAGGACGTCAACGGAAGATCTCATCACTCTAATTTCTCTAAGTTAAACTTGATGGGTGAACAAGGGTAGTTGAGACAATGGTTGTCATACCATACTTGTCTCGTATAGATGAAAAGTGTTTTGAAAAGAGATAGGAAAAATTGGCTTTATGCAAAACAGCCTACAAACTCCACAAGCCAAATATGCATATAGGTTATTAGAGTTTTCCTCTATGAGTCCACAAAGTGTCGCTTGCCAGATCCATTTCATATGGTTCTGACCCACCTTGTTGATATCTGTTATCAGGTTGTTCTGACGATGAGTAAGGAACGATGTTGGGTTTCGAGTCTTCAACCGACATGCTCGCCCGTGGCTGCATGAAGATGATGAGGGCTCCATGAATAAAGTTATTTCCGCTGTTTACTCTTTGAGCTAGCCTTGAGCTATGCAATTTGTAATGGATATTTTCCTAAGTACTTGGATCATTCGTGTAATAATTGATGCACTGTTGTGATATTCATCTTAACTGTGTGTGCAAATGATTCGATCCAGGGATTTGCACTTACACAGGGATCGTGCTTATATTTTAAGTGCAGGTCCGCTACAGTAAAATGCATACATGAACTTTGCATTATAATACTCATATTTAAATCATATTTGCATCATATAAGGGTTATATCATTGTTTTATAAGGATTTTGGCAAGATTTCATAGTTTTCCTATTTTTCTGGAATTAACCCTGTACTGGCAGAAAACCCTATTTTCTATATGTTTCAGGGACCCAAACGACCTAATATTTTGCGGGGATCATTTTTTGGAAGGAATGAAGCGTAGGAGCGAAGGAAGCGAACAAACGGAGACCCGAGGGCCAAAAGAGGTGGGCCCATGCGGCCAGATTCCTTGGCCGCGTGGGACCCCCCATCTTGGGCCTCGTGGCTCCGATGCCATCCGTTTTCGTCTCCGTGGCTTCGTCTTGACCTAAAACCGACTATAAAAATAGTCCCCCGAGGAGTTTCACGAGGAGGCGGCAGAGAAACACAAAACCAAGAAACAGGAGACAGAAGGCTGCCACCGAAGAAGATCGCTCCTCCATCCCCCCTCCGGAGTCTCCATCAACACCACCGTCAAGACCAGCACCATCTCCATCACCATCTTCGTGATCCACTTCATCCCCCTCATAGTTTGAGATAGTTCGAACCCTAGCTATTGTCTAAGTACTATTCTACATGTTTGTGAATTGCTACTTGTCATTGTTTTGTGGGGAGATTATATTTTCAGATTGTGTTGTATCACTTATACCATTGAATCATATCATGTCTTCGCGTCGTGAGTAGTTCTCTCATGTTCCTGGGGGCATAGGATGGATTGGTAATAATTTTCACTTAACTTGTGTTGAGTATTTGGTCAAGTTTTTATCTTTTATGATTGTCTTGATGTACAATGTATGAAGTGCACCATATATTGAGTAATGCATGAAGGTGCTATCACACTAGTGTGATGGAATGGGTAGGACCTAGGAGGGCACGTAAACCTTGGTCTAATACATGAAGTTACATTAGGAGGGGATTTATATCGGGGACCTTAGATTGTAATGCTATGGTGGGACTTTATGTCTTAATAATTCTTGTCCAGTGATTTACTTGGCCAAATGATCCATCATAAGGGGTTTAGTTTATTTATTTAACTACACCTAATTATGGCTCCGTCCAAAGAAGAATAAAACTTGACAAAATATTTACCTTGTTCTAGAAATATTTAAGCCATGAAATCCATGTAGCCCTTGGGAACATTTTCCACCTATAAGAAACACACCACTCAAGCTTGTCCTCTTGCTGCATAGAGGATTGGGCTTTCTCTCTTTTAGAGCTTTCACTTGTCATATTTTATTTTCAGCTTTTTACTTTATTGCAAACTCTACACCAAAAACCCAAAAACACTTGCATCATTTAATCATTTTAGTTTGTCTAGTGCATAGATAATAAGAGAAGTGACACTCTTATTTGAGAGGATAAATACTTATACCTTCTACTCCTCGTGGGATCGATACTAATACTTACACATCGAAGATTTCAACGATCCCCTATACTTGTTTGTATCAGCTACAAAGTTGTGGGAATTTCAATACCTTTAATTTAAGCCCAAGAACAGCCCAGTCGGAGGTCTGGGCTGGAGACCTGTTTTACTGAAGGAAAAATATCTGATTACGAGAATCCGAAAGTTTATGACGTGATTGACTTCAACTCTTACAAAACTTGATGGATTCGGCCAAGCCACGACTTTGAGTCCTCATTAGGGATAAGAGGGGTCTCTAGGAATGTTCTAGAGGTGCCCAAGAGCTCTTGGATCAAGGGGCCATCCATTGAAAGGCTGGGAAGCATTGTCTCCACCTATATAAACAGAGAAAACCCTAGTTTTGGGGGCGAGCCACCAAAATCCACGAAATTGCCTCCCTCTTGGCTCTCATCCACAAGGGGAAGGGCTCATCTACAGCCCTGATGGCCTTGAACTTAGCTTAGGTTGAGACTCCAAGCGCAGAGTGAGTAGTATAGGAAAGACGGTTCCCCATGAGGGGTGACTCGATGGTTTAATATCGAACTCTCGGGGAATCAGTAGTGAAAGATTTATCTTCTTATCCTTCTCTTGAAAACCTGCAAAACAAAGTAAATTGTTTTGTGTCCTCAACCTCACCAAGTGGTTGTCAAGCACAAGGTGTGAGAATGATATGAAAATATAATAAATGCAAACAAGAAATAAATATGCAGTGATGATAAATAAATATGCAAGGATGGTGGAAACAATGATGGATGATATTTTTGCGTTTTGTATTGTGAATGCAAGATATAAAAGAGTTTTTGTATTTTCGGATTTTTAAATGGCAGAAAATGGAAAATGCTTATAAGTTGTTGGAAAGGTGTTTCTTATGATTAAAAATGGACCGGGGTTCATGGTTTCACAAATGCACTCTCTCTTTAATAAAGTGGTAGATAATGAAACACTAGAATTGACATATGTGATTGCAACAAAAAGGTTTCATTACAAGTTACTAATTATATGGGCATCATATCCTAACATAGAGATCTTTTGTTTATTAATCTCTCTTATACTCCACCAAGATGTGAACTAAATCTTAGCACCTCAGTAATTAACATAAATCAGAGTATAGCTTTAAGTCTTATGACATGAAGTTAAAATAAGAACATGCTAGATCTAGTCATGGAGAAGCGGCAATGGTCACACCCACAACTCCAGTAGCATGGTATTTTTCTTTATCCCTAGTGAGGCAACAAAGTAAGGTAAAAATACCCAAGTGGATCGCGGAACTTCTCTCACTTTCACCGCACTAGCCACCCCCTCATTACTCCAACTAATGCACACGTTCCCCCACACACGCTCTCATAAACATGCTTGATCAAAACAAGTAGACAAAAACGGGGTACATAATATGCATCTACTTTCATAACTGAAATATAAAAATTGCAATCTCAAACATATATTAACTCATAAAGAGATCCACCACAAAGGAATTACATAGATGACCGTAATCATGTTCGGCAGCTCATACGGTGCTAATTAATGAAGCTCAAGAGAGAGGAGAGATACATAAGTTACTTCCACAAACCCATAGTCTAGGGGTGGACTACTCCCTCTTCATCATGGAGACGGTGGAGATGTCGTTGGGGGAGATGGAGACCACGCCGGCTGTGCTCTGCCGGAGTTTCCCCCCTCCAATCTGCAGCTCCAGATCTTTGTTTCGGTGTTTCTGTGTTTTCGGCCGCCTCCCCTCCGAAAGGCGTCGGGAGACTATTTTTATAGTCGGTTTTAGGTCAAGACAAAGCTTCTGGAAGAAAGATCGACAGCAACGGAGCCACGAGGGCCCAGATGAGTGGTCCCATGCGGCCAAGGAATCTGGCTGCGTGGGCCACCCTCTTTTGGCCTTTGGGCCTCCACTTGTTTGCTTCCTTCGCTCCTACGCTTTGTTCCTTCCAAAAACCGATGCTCGTAAATTTCCAGGTCATTTGGACGTCATTTGGGTCCCTGAAACATCAAAATATAGAAAATAGGGTTTTCTGCCAGTGCATGGTTAATTCCAGAAAAATAGGAAAACTGTGAAATCTTCCCAAAATCATTATAAAACAATGATATAACCCTTATATGATGCAAATATGATTAAAATATGAGTATTATAATGCAAAGTTCATGTATGAATTTTACATGCATCAAGCCCCAAGAAGCCATGCAGGAAGAGGGTTAGGGGGCGGTGCTTCCCTTGGTCGGCCAGCCGCCGCCATGCGCTACCGCCGCCGTCGGCCGCTTCCGCCTTGCCCTTTCCTGAATGGCCGCCGCCTTCACCGCCATCTCCATCGCCAATTCCTCCTTGTATACAGTGTTTCATCCTCCCGCACACCTCTGTACCCCTCTGATAACCCACAAGTGTAGGGGATCACAACAGTCTAGGGGTGGACTACTCCCTCTTCATCATGGAGACGGTGGAGATGTCGTTGGGGGAGATGGAGACCACGCCGGCTGTGCTCTGCCGGAGTTTCCCCCCTCCAATCTGCAGCTCCAGATCTTTGTTTCGGTGTTTCTGTGTTTTCGGCCGCCTCCCCTCCGAAAGGCGTCGGGAGACTATTTTTATAGTCGGTTTTAGGTCAAGACGAAGCTTCTGGAAGAAAGATCGACAGCAACGGAGCCACGAGGGCCCAAATGAGTGGTCCCACGCGGCCAAGGAATCTGGCCGCGTGGGCCACCCTCTTTCGGACTTTGGGCCTCCACTTGTTCGCTTCCTTCACTCCTACGCTTTGTTCCTTCCAAAAACTGATGCTCGTAAATTTCAGGTCATTTGGACGTCGTTTGGGTCCCTGAAACATCAAAATATAGAAAATAGGGTTTTCTGCCAGTGCAGGGTTAATTCCAGAAAAATAGGAAACTGTGAAATCTTCCCAAAATCATTATAAAACAATGATATAACCCTTATATGATGCAAATATGATTAAAATATGAGTATTATAATGCAAAGTTCATGTATGCATTTTACATGCATCAAGCCCCAAGAAGCCATGCAGGAAGAGGGTTAGGGGGCGGTGCTCCCCTTGGTCGGCCAGCCGCCGCCATGCGCTACCGCCGCCGTCGGCCACCTCTGCCTTGCCCTTTCCTGAATGGCCGCCGCCTTCACCGCCATCTCCATCGCCAATTCCTCCTTGTATACAGTGGTTCATCCTCCTGCACACCTCTGTACCCCTCTGATAACCCAATTCCTCCTAGAGTTTTTACGTCGGATGTGATTTTATAGGCGTCGAAGGCGGCCGAGGGGTGCCCCACAGGGCAGGGGCGGGTTCCACCCGCAGGTGGGCCCTAGGCCGCGGAAGGGGGCCGCCCCTGGCCTGTGTGGGTCCCCTGGAGTCGCCCTTCTGACTCCCTTCCTCATTTCTTCAATAAAAAATCTCCGTAAATTTTCGTCCAATTCCAAGAATATTTCCAGAAGTAACTTTCTGCAATAAAAACAGCACAAAAACAGGGAACTGGCACTGGGCATCTTGTCAATAGGTTAGTCCAATAAAATGCCTTGAAATGATATAATAATGTAGCATAAACATGTAATAATGATAGGAATCAAGCATGGCATGATCAAAAATTATAGATACGTTTAACACGTATCACCCTCTATGTAAACATGGTGTTTGATGCTATAAATTATTTATAGATGATGTGTGGTATCTATGTCATGTTTGTGTAGTAATATTTTTTCTTATGATTGATTGTTGAATCTCTTTGGTTGACTCGAGTTGTATCTCGATATGGTACAGTCCTATCATGTCCATTATACTTGTGTGCGCATGGATAACATCATAGGGTTTGTAGTATGTGAAGGAAGCCGGGGGGTATGGCTACCGGAGTGACAGAAACCTGAGCCCCATCTTGGTTTTTGACATTGTATGGGATAAATAGGACCATGCCTTAATGAATGTTAGTAGTTGCGGATGCTTGCTAATTTTACAATCATATAGTACATGTAATTACAAGTAGTTAAGAATATGTATGCTTTGCCTCTCCCACATGAAAAACTGCATCGAAGACAATGAACCGAGTAACTTCACTAATTAATTATGGACAATTCCGCCACACTATCCACCAATTTTCCACACTCATGATTCTATTAGTTTATGGTTCTTTAGCATTCTTTATTGTTGCAACAACTAAATTTACTTTGTTGTTCTTTATTATCTAGACAGAGCAAACTTTCGGTGTGCGTAAAGTTGTGTCAATGGTTGATAAAACTTGAGAGATACATATAATACCTTTAGCTCCTCGTTGAGTCTGACACTCTTACTTATCGAAAAGGCTACAAATGATCCCCTACTGATACGTGTCAAATGTATCTATAATTTTTGATTGATCCATGCTAGTTTTGTGATGTTGTCACTTGTTTCTACTATCTTATTAAATCATTTTTATGCATTTTGTCGGACTAACCTATTGACAAGATGCCTAGTGCCAGTTTCCTGTTTTTTGCTGTCTTTTCGTTTCAGAAACTTACCACAGGAAATATTCTCGGAATGCACTGAAAATTTACGAGGATTTTTTATTCGCCAAGACGGAGTTTCAGTCCAGAGGGCAGCCCTGGGGGCCACCCACAGGGAAAGGACGACCCCCAGCCGCGGCCTGCCCTAGGGTGGCGGGTGGGACCCGCCCCTGCACCTGGTGGGTCCCTTCGGCCCCCTCCGACGCCTATAAAATCAGATCAATCCCAAAAACGTCGAGGCGGCCATTATTTTCCAGAGAAGTCACCCCGAGGCACCACCACCATAAACCCTAGTTCGGGGGTGATTCTGAAGCTGATCCCGGCACCCTGTCGGAGGGGAGATCAATCCCGGAGGGCTCTTCATCGCCATGCCTTCCTCCGGGATGATTTGTGAGTAGTCCCACCTTGGACTATGGGTCCATGGCAGTAGCTAGATGGTAGTCTCTCTCCCTTGTATTATGATCTTGTGAGCTGCCTAACATGATCAAGATCGATTATTGTAATGCTATGTGATGTGTTTGCTGGGATCTGATGATTATGAAGTTATGATCAGATTGTGCATGATTCTTATATGTTGATTTATGTTCTTGCATTCTCTCCGATGTGCGTAGTTACCTTGGCGAAGTGATTGTGCGTATCTCCAAGAGGGAGTATTTATGCTAGATAGTGGGTTCATGCCCCTTTTTGTTCCTGGGCACGAGTGACAGAAACGTCTAAGGGCGAGGGTGTGTTGTTGCTACTAAGGGTAAAACAACGGTGTTAATGTCTCTTTTGATATTAGTATTGCTTATTGCATGCGCTTTACTTAATGCAAATGTTTGTTGCTTGCAACTTAATACCGTTGGGTGACAGGCTGGATAGCGATCCCACGGTGGACTTTTTAGACAAAGATGCAGTTGGATTCAACGGTATTTGTTCATTGTCGTGATGCCTACATAAATATTATCTTGTTCTCTATGTCATAGCTAGATTAAGTTTGTGTTATAATCTTGTCAATTGCCTAGCTGTAATTTGTTTACCCATCATATGAGTGTTTAATTACTTGAGAGACTCCACTAGTGAACCCATGGCCCCCGGTCCATCTTTTTACATTGATTGCAACCTTTATTCATCACTTTTCATCATCATTACTCCTCTGGTCCACTTTCATATTTTCATCTATTTCACTATACAATTAACCGCTTTGTTTTCTGCGAGAGCGGAAAGATTGACAACCTTTCCGTCGTTGGGGGCAAAGTAATTGGTTGAGTGTGTGCAGGTCCACGTCTGTTGAAGATTAAGCGCCAGAGATCTTCAACATTCACTTTGTTGTTGATTTCAAAGTCCTACTGGTTCGATAAACCTCGGTTCGTCAACGAGGGAAAATTGCTACTTGCTACATCCACGCCTTCGCTTGGGGCACAACCCAACGCTACCATCACCGACCATCAAGCAGTTTTCTGGCGCCGTTGCCGGGGAGTGCACTAAAGCTACATAAGAAGATTATTCCCCGCCAACTCTGCCAGTGCTTGTCAATCATCAAGCAGTTTTCTGGCGCCGTTGCCAGGGACTTTGGAGCTACAGCAAGGGGAGTCTCATACTCTCAATCACTTTACTTTGTTTTTGTCTTGTTTGCTTTATTTCTCGTTTAGTTTATTTTTCTTGTTGCAAAATTTTAAAACCCAAAAAAATTAGTGTAGTCTTTTATCTTGTTTTATTAGTATGCTTAATTCTTTGGTTGTTCTTAATGGCTACTTTCTTCGCAACTAGATCTTGTTGTGGTTTCACAGAAGATCAGCAAAATACTATAAGGAACACCGCTTGTCGCAAAAAGGAAACAATTTTGGAAATTTCTGAAAAAAGTGAACTTGTATGCTGAAAATATAAGTTTCCTCTATGACTAATAATCCACCTCAGGATCGCTATCCAGCATGTCACCCAAAAGTATTAATTTGCAAGCAACAGATCATTGCAATAAGAAAAGTGCATAATGTAAGCAATGTAAATAACACGAGGAAATCACACCGATGTTTTCTCCCTAGTGGCAACAGCACATCTCTAGCCTTAACCGTTCCTGTCACCGAACTCAGACAAAGAGAGGCATGAACCCACTATCTAGCATAAATACTCCCTCATACAACACTAATACTTACATGGCCAAAGCATCCACTAGCATCGGAGAGCATGCAAGATCATAGATAAAACATAACACAAAAGTAATGACTTCCACAATTCATCGGATCCATGCAAACACAATCATGTAGCAGTTATAAATAATATGATGATCATGATAGGCAGCTCACAAGATCTAAACAATGGAGTACAAGGAGGAGAGACAACCATCTAGCTACTGCTATGGACCCGTAGTCCCGTGGTGGACTACTCACGCATCACTCCGGAGGCAGGCATGGTGGTGTAGATGCCTCCGGTGTCGATTCCCCTCTCCGACAGGGTGCCGGGAAGAGCTGCAGAACCCTCCCGAACTAGGGCTTGTGATGGCGGCGGCCTCGGACGTCTTCTGGAAAATATGATCGGGTATCTAGGGTTTTTGCATCGGGGGAAATTTATAGGCGAAAGGGCGACTCGAGGAGGTGGACCACCTGTCTAGGTGGGACCCAGGCGCGGCCAAAGGGGGGTCGTGCCTGGCTGGCGTCTGGGGCCTGTGGGGCCCCCTGCAGGCGTCCTTCTGGCTCCGTCTTCATTTCATATTGGAAATAATTCCCGTAAATTTTCAGCGCAATCCGAGAAACTTCCCAGAACAACTTTTCTGAAACAAAAAGACAGCAGAAAATAGGAACTGGCACTGTGCATCTTGTTAATAGGTTAGTTTCATAAATCATGCCAAAATGATATAAAAACATATGGCACTAATATATAATAACCATGGAATATCAAAAATTATAGATACGTTGGAGACATATCAGCATCCCCAAGCTTAACTCCTGCTCGTCCTCGAGTAGGTAAGTGGTAACAAAATAATTTTTGAAGTGACATGCTACCAATCACAATCTTGATCATATAATCATGTAAAGCATATGAACTGAATGCATTGATCCAAAACAAAGGTTCATTGAATGAAACAAACAATGATTAACCAGGTGTAACATCTAAGCAAGAATTAACTAGAAAAGAGCACTTTGGAGATTTGAAAGCATAACACTTGACCATGATTGATATCTCACAAAGCAATATTAATTCAACAAAGGAGTTTGGCCAACACAAAGGAAGATTTAAGTTTTCAGCAAAGAGCTTCAACTTGCAACTTGTTTATCTTAAGATAAAGTCAATACAAAGTTTTCACAGTTAGACACAAAGATAACACGAAGTAAAACATGAACCAAAGTTGATACCAAGTGATTGCTTGAGGGGGTTAAGAAGGAAGAGGAAGACTGACTCCACATAAAAGTAAAAGAAAGGCCTTTCGTAGAGGGAAGCAGGGATTAATCATGTGCTAGAGCTTTTTATTTATTTTTTTGATTTTTTTTATAGAAGTAAAACAGTTTTGAGATATGCATGCTTTCATCAACGACTCCACAGTGAAGAAACTAGCTAGTCCCCCATTTCAAGCAAGGATTTAAGACTTGTGAGAGTTGATTTTTTTAAAGGAACAAGTACTTTCCTATTTCTCCTTGGTTTCACCATTAACCAATGTTGAGCTGATTTCTCAGATTTTCATTGTGCGGAGGAGAATGGTGAGTTATATTTATATTTTGCTTAAGCCGCTCTCGGGTAAATTCAAGTGAGGACGTCAACCATCAACACCGGGTGAAAGGGGGAATGACCTTGCTTGTCACAGGTTATATCTAGCTTCCTACTGCTTCCTCGTGAGCTTAAAAACAAGGGTTTATTGCTCCTGTGCCCCTGATTCTTTAGTTCTGCTCAGTTTTCCCCACGCTTGAAATTTTTGCTCACTTTCCCTCACTCTCTTGTGTGAATCCCCCACAAAATCTCCAACTGGATGTTTCCATCAGTCAATGGTTTGCCCGTTAACTCCTAGCGAGTGGGACCCAGATGTCATAAATTTAATCTTTTCACAAATGGATTTCAGAAAAAAAAGGAGAGGGGCATCACCGTGAGGTCAGCAATGGAGATGGCCATCCTGTCGATCAAGGAATCGAGGTAGGAGGCGCGTGGAACAGCGCGAGTACACGTGCAATACACGCATGGTCATGTGGAACCAAAACGAGGCGGCACCATGATGTCTACTACACACTTCTATTCTTGTAGACTTGTTGAGCCTCCAAGCGCAGAGGTTTGTAGGACAGTGGCAAATTTCCCTTAAGTGAGTAACCCAAGGTTTATCGAATCCACGGGAGGTAGAGGTCAAAGATATCCCTCTCAAGCAACCCTGCAATTAAGATACAAGAAGTCTCTTGTGTCCCCAAAACACCTAATACAATTGTCAGTTGTATAGGTGCACTAGTTCGGCGAAGAGATGGTAAAATGCAAGTGACATGGATGGTAAAAGGTGATTTTGTAATTCTGAAATAAAAATGGCAGCAAGCAAACAAGTGACAAAAGTTACTAAAACGGTGTATCAATGCTTGGAAACAAGGCCTAGGCTTCACACTTTCACTAGTGACTACTCTCAGCATCATTAACATAATTAAACACATAATAGTTCCACAAAAACACATGCATGGTAGACGTTACTCGGAGATCATTCTTTCGTGGATCAAATAGGATGAGAATTGCGTAGGGCTACGAAAAGCACACCTTAAAGTTCGTATTCCACATCTATGGACACTTCATGCTGTCACTATCCGCATCCAAAGATAGTACTAACAAACACCACAACATATTTGTTGAATAGTCTATTTCTTCAATAACACAAGCATCAAGAAACCTCATGATCTATTCAATCAAACAAATAAAGAACAAACTCATGATGAAGATCCTTCCAATCTATTATCCATAGAGTACACACGGCACCCATCCTGTCACCGAGGTACCATGATCACAACGGTGGCTCCGGAAATTGTACTAAATAACACCACTTGAGCAACATCATATCCATTACACTAACAAAGCTCATGATCACAACGAAGATCACATCATGGGAGAGAGAGAGATAACCACATAGCTACTTGTATAAGCCTCAGCCCCGGTGAGGGACCACTCCCTCCTCATCGTGGGAAGTAACGGTGTTGATGGAGATCGCTCTGGCGGTCGATCCCCCCTCCGGCAGGGTGCCGGAACAGGATCAATCTGACCCCCGAAACTTGTCGGCGACGGCGGCGGAGCTCTGTATCGTATTTGGGAAAATCCTTCGGGGGGTTAGGGTTTTTGCGTCGGATGTGATTTTATAGGCGTCGGAGGCGGCCGAGGGGTGCCCCACAGGGCAGGGGCGACCTGCGGTCGCGGCCTCCCCCTAGGCCGTGGCTGGTACCCGCGGGGGGGCCTTCTGGGCCTCAGCTGGACCTGCCCTTCTGGCTCCGGTCCTTATTTGTCCAATAAAAAATCGTCGTAAAGTTTCGTCCAATTCCGAGAATATTTCCAGAACTAACTTTCTGCAACAATTTCAGCACAAAACAGGGAACTGGCACTGGGCATCTTGTCAATAGGTTAGTCCGAAAAAATGCATAAAAATGATGTAATGTGATATTAAAAACATGTGACAACGTCACAAAACTAGCATGGATCACTCAAAAATTATTGATACGTTTGAGACGTATCACACCATGGCCCAATGGTCATCGGACCATCGGTGGCCACGAGCTCCCGCGGCGGAGCACGAGGCTCACGACGACAACGCAAACTAGGGAACGAAGGAGCGGGAGGAGGAGTCCTGGAGGACCATTAGCTCACAAGGAGCACGTAGGGCTGGCCAAATAGCTCGGACAAGCTCAGACGGCAAAGAATTCGTCCGCGGAGCACGGTGGCCGGAGTTGAAGGAGACGGCTCGATTCCGACCTCCCCTGCACTACCAGTGGCACGGAGAGCTTCGCCTAGCCCCCCTATTCGTCCACGCTGAACCGTGCGAGCCGGGATGGACCGAGACATCGGGATCGATGCCATCTTCCACGCCTCTGGCCGCCATGCTCGATTCGCCTCCGTCTTACCTCCCCGGACCTCTCCGTGCACTCTATCGTGCTCCGCGTGATCCACGGGTCCTAAAGGGCAAGGTGTGAGACGCGAGGGGAGGCTGCTCCGACAACCACGAGCGGGCGGCGCTGTCGGACTCTTGTCGAACACCTTGAGGGCGCGCTCTGGGCACGCCTATAGCGGTATTCGCACATTCTGGTCGATTTAAAACGAATTAGGAAACAAACTTTATATTTTTGTGCGCCAAATTGGATGTATATCAACTTTCTAGTTATAAGTTTTCACTAGTTTCGAACTTGCTCTATTGAGTTTTTGTGAAAACAGGTCTGGTCCAAATGGCATTGCCAAGTTGGAGTTGGTAAATGAATTTTTCAGAAGGTGAAAACTTGTCAACTAGGTAGATGCTTCTAAAAGATGTCATTTAAAGAAGGTTTCCCTTTTTTGATTTATTTTGAATTAGTTATGCCTAACCCTACCTCGAACCCGTGACCGTAAACCCTAAACCTAAAAAAATGTAATTTTTATAAAAAGAAAACCCTAAACCCCTTATTAAACGCTATTATACATCCAAGATACATGAGTGTGCGAAATATGGACTCATTTGGAGAAACTATTCTATGTTAAAGGCCATACCCTAGCACATTTTAGTCGAAAGCCATACGATCACGGTTTAGGGTTAGGGTTAGGCACAACTAATTCAAACAATCACAAAATGGGAAACCTTCAATTAGCATCCTTTTATGTGACCTACCACCTAGAAAAAATAACAAACAAGGGTTATCTAAGTTTTTCTCAAAAACCCTTCTTAGAAATGAGCTCCGAGGTACAAAGATGTAAGACTTTCGACTCAAATGAGCTAGGTTATGACCTTTAACATAGCATAGTTTGTCGAAATGAGGCCATATTTCGCACACTCATGTATGTTGGATGTAGAAAAGTGTTGAATAAGGGGTTTTGTGTTTTCTTATTATAGAAAATCCATTTTTCATTTTTTTAGTGTCGAAACTAGCTTTTTTTGTGAAGCAACTACCAAAACGGCTGACCGAAAGAGGAACACCCAAAGGTATAGAAAATAATAGACCAATTTACCAGTACATATCACCCTGGGTTTGAATATAAAAACATTCTTAGGTATTTTGAACATCTTATAGAAGTTCCTGCCGATTTCGCTGGAAGTGGGTCCGATTTGAACTACGAGTGTCGCATAGTTTGGTCGTGATTTATTGCAAAAATCACTTTTAAATCCACAATATGTACTTTATTTAGAGATCTTTGGCGGTTTTTCCTGGAACATAGTTAAGGTTAGGTTTAGGTTTGGGGTTAGGGTTTACGATCACGGTTTAGGGTTAGGGTTAGGCACAACTAATTCAAAAAAATCAATAAAATGGGAAACCTTCAATTAGCATCCTTTTATTTGACCAACCACCTAGAAAAAATAACAAACAAGGGTTATCTAAGTTTTTCTCAAAAACCCTTCTTAGAAATGAGCTCCGAGGTACAAAGATGTATGGATTTCGACTCAAATGAGCTAGGATATGGCCTTTAACATAGCATAGTCTATCCAAATGAGGCCATATTTCGCACACTCGTGTATGATGGATGTAGAAAAGTGTTGAATTAGGGGTTTAGGATTTTCTTTTTATAAAAAATCCATTTTTTCATTTTTTAGTGTCAAAAATGGTGTTTTATCTACCTAAATAGTGAACCATTATTTTTTAAGTGGATAAAAATAAGTAAAAATAATAAATGAAATCTTATAGAAGCCCTCTACCTATTTGACAAGGTTTTAACTTCTGAAAAATTCATTTACCAACTCCAACTTGGCAATGTCATTTGGACCAGAAGTGTTTTTCAAAAAAACCGTATAACTAGAAAGTTGTAGTAAATCTACTTTGGCGCACAAATATATAAAGAGGGCTTCCAATTTCGTTTGGACTCAGCCGGAACGCGCTGATGCTGACATCGACATGTCCAGAGTGTGCCCACAAGGTGTTCGACAGCAGTCTGACGTCGCCACCCGATCGTGGTCATCGAAGCAGAGCTCCCTGGTGCGTCACACCTTGCCCATTAGCATCCCCATATTTTTTTGCACCACTTAAAGCGACTCGAGCGTGCTAGGGATGAACCAATCTTCCCCTGGGCCGACAAGCACTCTCTCTCCTCAACCAAACCCTAACCCTAGTTACGACCGACGCCATTCACCGCCATTCGAGGCCAGCCAAAGCTTCCCCGAGTGTCCCTGGAGCTCCGTTGTGCCTTCGTGTTTCTCTTCCCCGAGTCTTGATTGATGGGAAGGCTTTAGTCGCCCGAATCGAGTCGTCTCCTTCAACTCCATCCGCCGTGCGCCGTGTATGAATTTGTCGCCGTCCGAGCTTCCCCGAGCTCGTTGGTCACTCCTACGTGCTCCTGGTGAGCTAATGATCCTCCAGGACCCCTCATCCCTCTCCTTCTATTGCTAGTTCGCCTTGCCGTCGCGAGCCTCCGTGCTCCCTTGCGGGAGCTCATGATCGGCGATGCTCCGACGACCATTTGGTCACGGCGCCGCCTCCTTGTGGTTGCCCGCGACCGTGCGCATCTTGCGCGCATACTCGTGCTGACCCTCGCGCCTCCTGCGTCGATTTCTTCATCGACAGGAGCGGCGAACTACATTGCTGACATCAGCGTGACATCCTCATTTCCTTTTCTTTTCTTCTAAAATTAAATTCTAAAAAGATTAAATCTATGACATGTGCGGCCCAACTCGTCAGAGTTAACGGACCAGACGGGAACGTCCGCTTAGGGCATTTGTGAGAGTTTCAACTAAGGGAGTGGGGAAAAGTGAGCAAAAGTTTCAAGAGTGGGGAAAACTGAGCACAACTAAGGAATCAGGGGCACGAGAGTAATAAACCCTAAAAACAGACGCACAAAAAGGAGAATTTTGAACATTTTAAAGATAGCACATGAAAAATATACTTGGAGTGGCAGGGAAATACCACATGTAGGTAGGTATGGTGGACGCAAATGGCAAAGATATTTGGCTCAGTGAGTTGGATGCACGAGAAGTATTCCCTCTCAGTACGGAAATTTTGGGCTTAGCAGGATATCAAGCAAACACATAACATCAACTTGGTTCAATGAATGACTACAGATATATATCATGCATAACCACTAGACTTCACACCGTCTAACTTGTTAGCCAAACCAACTCTTCGCAAAAAGAATATCTAGACTTTAAGAGCTACCAAGCAGGACAAGCACCACAATTTTAAAGCCTTACGGTAGTTCTTTACTAATCCACTCTGACTAGATGATCCACAAGTTTAAGCATTAATCTACTTCATATCTCTAAACAATTGACAAGTATCAAAGATTCAAGACAACGGTCTACAAAATTAAGTAGCACTTTTTACACTTCCTACATGATAATTTCCACTTAACAAAACACCAGTCAACTTATTTGAAATAAAACAAAAAGGGTGAAGAAACAAGAGCAAAACTTCCTAACTACAAAAGCTAATAGATCTGAACAAGAGATGCTTGAAAAAATATCAAAGGCTAAACACTCAACACATATAAGTGAAGAACAGGAGTGTATAATGAAAAAGCGGAGCGTGTCTCTCTCCCAAACAAGCATGCATGGATCCAAATTATTGCAAGGACCAGAAAACTAAACACAAACAAATTGAAAGTAAACACAAACTGACGCTCCAAGAACAACACATAATGTGTAAAGGAATAAAAATATAGTACCATGGAGAAACCGATGATTGTTGATGAAGAAGGGGAAGCCTTGGGCATCCCGAAGCTTAGAAGCTTGTAACTTATTGAATATTTCAGAGGGTCCATGGGGAGCCTCCCCAATCTTAGTCTTTTATTCCTTCTTGATCTTCCTTCATCACCTCGCACTTGAATACTTGAAAACTTTCTTCACGCAAACTTATAGCAACTTCATTAGAGGGGTTTGTCCACAAAAACAATATCTTCCTTCGGTTCCAAAGCACATGTCATGAACTTATTTTTTTACAACATTAGCTACTGTCACAAAGGTCTAAGTAAAACTCTAGCTTTGAAAAAGCTTCACTTTGCCCGTGAAAGAAGCAATGCAAAATTAAGAACAAAATCTGTCAAAAACAGAACAGACTGTAAAGATGAATTTTTTCGAGGCACTTCTGGATCTCAAATCAGAAAACTTAAAACTAGAGAAAGGTATAAAAAACTCTGTTTCTTACTGTCCAAAATTTGCAGCCATAGATGACGTTCTGTGATTTTTTGGATTTTTGAAAAGTGAATAAAAGAAATCTGTTTCTGGACAGCAAACTCACAAATTAGTCATCTTCTCTTTAGAGGCTATTCTTGGCACCAAAAATCAAAACAAAAAGATACAAGGGAGTTGTTACAGAAGTAACATCACCCAAAACTCAAAGAAACCAAAAAGAAACAGAAGGTAAAAATAAAATGGGTTGCCTCCCATAAGCGTTTTTCTTTAACGCCTTTTAGCTAGGCAAAAAGGGCAAATTCAAGTTTTATCACTTTCCTCAATATCAAAATCATCAAGGACATCCTCAGAAGTAGAACTAGCACTACTAAGGGAATTAATTGTTGATTCTTTAACTTCATCATTCTCAAAAATAGGATTTAAAATTTTAGTCTCTCCTATATTTAGTTCATTGGGGAGTTTTTCAATGATAACAGGAGAACTAAGTTTGTTTATTTTATTCAGTTTCTGTTCAAAAACCTTGGGGACATAGGTAAACTTAAGTCCCCTTCCTGCTAGGACTTTCTTCTTTTTAATTTTGAGAGATGAAAAAGTTGCACCTACAGCATCCATAATCTCTTCCAACTTACTAATTCTAAAATTTTGATCATCCTTCCCTTTATTGGTCTCAAGATTGTTTATTTATATGCTTTAAGGATCCCTCAATCTTGCTACTACTATCAAGTAGTTGTTTTATCTATTTTAGTTTCCCAATTCATGTTTGGCCAATTTTTCTCTAAAATGTCAAGTCTTTCCACAACATGATCTAGTGTGGCTTCAGTTTTAGGTTCATTAGTAGGTGTTGTCCCGACTAGACTTTCAATGATGTTGTAAGCCTCAACATAGGGAGTTCCTAGGAAGTTTCCACCTGTTAAAGTGTCCAGGACATACCTATACCAATTTGTTATTCCAACATAAACGTTTTTAAGAAGGATAATATCTGAATATTTCTTTGTGGAACGGTGTTGAGAATCACTAATCCTATACCAAGCATCTTTTAAACTTTCTCCCCCTCTTTGTTTAAAAGTACGAACTTCAACCTTAGGAGACGGAGAAAAAGGAGTGGAACTAGCCATGATAACAAGGTAAAACCGAAGTAACAAGGTGCTGAATTTTTTTTTTTTTTGTGTTTTTCAGTTTAGAGCAAACAAAAGGCAAAACAAGACTAACAAAAAATATACTAGGAAAGACAATAACAAAGTAAAGTGAAAGGATGTGTGAAACTCCCCTAGATGAAGCTTCCAAGCCCCGGCAACGGCGCTGGAAAATAGGCTTGATGGCGTGGATCACACGTTCGCTGGGAGACCCCAAGAGGAAGGTATGATGCTGCAAAGCGGCAGTTTTCCCTTGATTACAAAACCAAGGTTATCGAATCCAGTAGGACTTGGAGAAGGCTTAGCGAGGTGTCAATCTACTCTGGCGCTTGTAGATCAACGCAGACCTGCACACAATCACAAACAAGTACTTTGCCCCAGCGAAAACAGAGAGGTTGTCAATCTCTCCGGCTTGCCGAACACAAAGAATTAAATGTGCAAGTGTAAAATATGAAGAGAGTGAAATATGACCAGCAAGTAAATGATGATGAAAAGCTATTAAAACGGTTGTAAGCAATGTAGTAAAATAGTGTCAAGCGATAGGGAAGCGTTTCTACTCGGTAACAAATACCGAGCCGCATGTCATCTATTTATATGGGAGCAATGCGGCTCAAGCTTTTACAGAGTTTTAACTCGAGAGGACTCCTAGTCGGTTTTACAAGACAACCGACTAGGTTTACAACTGTTCGTCTAATACCCTCCATTAATCACAACTTGTCCAAGTTGAGATTACGTTTAAAACTCTCAAAACTACGAACCGGTAAAGGTTTAGTTGTTGGAGATATGCCCAAGAGGCAATAATAAATGTTATTGATAATCATATTTCCCGTTCAAGATAAATGTTTATATCCATGCTAGAATTGTATTAAGAGGAAACAAATACATGTGTGGAATATAAACGGTAATGTGTCCCTAGTATTTCCTCTTATGACTAGTTTGTTTGATTAAGTGGTGGTTAGATGTTTCCTAACCATGGATTTGTGAATCACTTAATAAACGAAGTTTGTATCATGGGTGATGATATAATGGACAAGACTCAAATTAAATAGATGTCAAATATAGTTTCCTTAGACCATGAGATTATGTCACTCCCGCTTATCGGAGGAGTGCTTTGTGGACATCAAACGTCACTTCGTAACTGGGTGATTATAAAGGTGGCTTTCAGGTTCTCCGATGATAGGTTGTTGGGTGGCATGTTTCAAGACTGGGATTTGTTCGTCCAACAGTTGGATAGATATCTCTGGGCCCTCTCGGTAGTATAGCATCCAAACGCTTGCAAGCATATGACTAAGTAGCTAGTCATAAGGGATCCTATTCTATGGGAACGAGTAAAGAGAACTTGTCGGTAATGAGATTAATCAGATATGGAGATATCGGTGGATTGGATCTCGGACAAGTAACATATCGTGAAACAAAAGGAATCGTATATGGATTAATTGAATCCCGGACATTGTGGTTCGACTAGTAAAGTACTTCGTCGAATATGTAGGAATTAATATGGGCATCCCGGTCCCGCTATTAATATGACATATTCACGAACCCGCAGAGTCACACACTTAACGTTCGATGTAGTTAGGGTTTGAGATAAATGATGGTGAGAAAGAATATTGATTCGGAGTCCCGGATAGGATCACGGACATCACGAGGAGTTCCGGAGTGGTCCGGAGAATGAGATTCATATAAGAAAAGTGGTTTCCGGAGGTTTTAGAAAGGTTCGGGAATTTATCGGTAAAGTACCGGAAAGTTCTAGAAGGTTCTAGAGGGGTCTAGAAGTGGGGCCCATAGGAGTATGGGGCCCACAAGGCATGAAGGGGTAGTGGGCTGGCCTAATGGGCCAGCCGCACCATACCCTCAAAGGCCCACCCGGGCCAAGCTTCTAGAAGGGGGGGCGGCCGAAACCCTAGGGGTGGCTTCGAGGCCAAGCCTCCCCCCTTGCCGCCGGCCCTAGGAGGGGGTGGGGCACAGCCCCCTGGCCTCCTATATAAGGACTGGGTAGGGGAGGGCTGCTGCACCCGTGTGCTTCCCCCAAGGTGCCCTAGCCGCCGCCCCCTCTCCCTACCCTAGCCGCACCCCTCCTCCTCCTCTCTCCCGACACCGCTTGGCGAAGCCCTGTCGGATCTCCACCATACACACCACGCCACCGTCATCGTGCTGTTGATCTCGAGCCTCTCCACCACCTCTTGCGGGATCAAGAACGTGGAGTCTTCATCGAGCTGAACGTGTGGATATCTCGGAGGCGTTGCTCGTGCGGCGCTTGGATAATACATCTCCTCGCGACTAGATGAGTCTAGTTGCGGGGATCGACTAGCCAACCCCTGCCTCGACAAAACACTCACGGTTTTCTTTGAGGGTGAGATTCGATCTCCTTCTTGCTACCAACCTCTCGTAGATCGGATCTAGATGTTGGGTTTATTCCGCTATCTTTGCATAGGAAAATTTTTGTTTTCTATGCTGCGACCCTTCATTAGTAAAACCATCAGCTACTTGATCTCTGGAGGGAACAAACGAATTTCTAGCTTCTTGGTGATAACTCCTTCTCGAACAAAATGAAAATCTATCTCAATGTGTTTAGCCCGTGCATGAAATACTGGATTGGCAGATAAATAGGTAGCTCCCAAGTTATCACACCACAGATAGGGAGGTTGCCGTGAGGAAATCCCCAACTCATGAAGAAGTGACTGTAGCCAAATGATTTCTGTTGTGGTATTGGCAAGTGATTTATACTCTACCTCGGTACTGGATCGGGACACTGTAGCTTGCTTCTTAGCATTCCATGAAACAAGATTAGGTCCAAAGAAAACTGCAAAGCCTCCTGTGGATCGCCTGTCATCAAGACAACCAGCCCAGTCTGCATCTGAAAAGGCACTAATGAAGGTTGAACTGGACTTGGTAAAGGTTAAGCCGAGACTCACAGTTCCTTTAATATAACGAAGAATACGCTTAGCAGCAGTCCAGTGCATAGTTGTTGGTGCATGCAAATATTGACAGACCTTGTTGACTGCATAAGATATGTCTCGGCGCGTGAGAGTTAAATATTGAAGCACACCAACCATGCTTCTGTATCTAGTACTGTCCTCTGGTCCCAATAATTTGCCTTCATGAGAAGTGATCTTCTTAGAAGATGACAGAGGAGTAGGAGACGGCTTGGAGTGTCTCATACTAACATGTTGCAGAACATCACGAGCATACTTAGCTTGATTCAAGACAAGACCATTGGCCGTATGATGAACCTCAATGCCTAAAAAGAAGTAAAGATCTCCAAGGTCTTTTAACGCAAATTCATTGTGAAGTGCTTTGAGCAATGTATTTGTTGCAACAACAGATGAACTAGCAACAATGATATCATCAACATAAATGAGCATGTAGATGGTGATCTCAGACTTGTGATAGATGAACAATGATGTGTCGGATTTAGAGGCAATAAAACCAAAACGTGTTAATTGAGAGCTGAGACAAGAGTACCATGCACGAGGTGCTTGCTTCAAACCATATAGAGCTTTATCCAATTTGCATATATAGTCTGGTTTATGAGTGTCTTCATATCCAGGTGGTTGTCGCATATAGACCTCCTCTTCCAGAATACCATGTAAGAACGCATTCTTTACATCCAGTTGTCGTAAACTCCAGCCTCTGGAAACAACAATAGACAGAACAAGACGAATAGTGGCAATTTTAACAACAGGACTAAACGTGTCCTCATATTCAATACCATATTGCTGTTTAAATCCTTTAGCAACCAATCTTGCTTTGTATCGATCAATGGAGCCATCAGCAAGTCCTTTAATCCGGTAGACCCAACGACAATCAATTATATTCTTACCATGTTGTGGAGGAACCAGATGCCATGTGTTATTTTCCATGAGCGCCATGTATTCTTCATCCAAGGCGTTTTTCCAATCCTTGCTAACAAGAGCGGTTTTGAAATTAACAGGTTCTTCACTGGAGCAGGAAAGACACCAACGTACCGTTCCATCCGTGTACTTCCTAGGTTTCGTAATACCGCGCGACGCTCGTGTAGTTGGTGGAGCAAGCACAGGATCAGCTGCTATAGAGGATCCGGGCAAATCTTGGGTGGTTGCAGATGATACAAGCAACACCATGTGGCCTGAAGTGGCACCATCTCGGTGAATAGATTATCCGGGATGGGAGGGAGCAGGGGAGCTCGATCCACTCGTCGTCGCGTCGGGAGGGGGACCAGGGGATCCTGCAGATGCGTGGGATTGGGCAGCATGGCCCGAGGTTGTTGCGGTCTGCTGCGCAGACCCATGATCCGAGGGAGATTGCTGCTCCATCTCGTAATCCGAGGCAGATTCTGGTGCAGAATCAACCTCACTTTCCGTGCAGTTTCGTCTTCTTCTGAATTTTCGGGTACATGAAATTGAGTATAGTTTTGACACAGATTTTCAGTAGTTTGCTCTGGATTAGTTCCTGTGAACTGCACCAGCTGCACAACATGTCTAGTGGAGGGATTAGTCACAGATGCATCATTAGTATGTTCGTTCCCATGTTCAAAAGAATGCAAAGAAGGATCAAGGAGAAGAATTTCTCGACGAAGTAGAGCACCCGCATTAGGATGAAGTTTGGCAAATGGAAAGACAGACTCATCAAAGACAACGTCACGAGAGATATAGACACGGCCGGTAGACACCTCGAGACATTTCACACCCTTGTGCATTGGACTATACCCAAGAAACACACATTGTTTTGATCGAAAAGCAAGTTTGCGTTTGTTGTAGGGGCGAAGATTGGGCCAACATGCGCACCCAAAAACGCGAAGAGATGTATAATCTGGTGAGACACCTAGGAGACGATGAACCGGCGTGTCATAATTTATAACTTTGCTAGGGAGAATATTAATTAAATATGTGGCTGTGAGAAAAGCTTCATCCCAAAATTTGAGTGGCATAGAGGCATTAGCAAGAAGGGAATACCAACTTCAACTATATGACGGTGCTTTCGTTCAGCAGCGCCAATTTGTTGATGAGCATGGGGACAGGAAACATGATGAGCAATTCCTTGAGTTTGAAAGTGGGAATTTAGTTTAACATACTCTCCTCCCCAGTCAGACTGAACTGTAAGAATTTTACGATCTAGCTTGTGTTCAACAAGTTTTTGAAAGTTAACAAAGGCAGCAAGAGCATCAGATTTCGTTTTGAGAAGATACATCCAAGTGAATTTACAATAATCATCAATAAATCTTACATAGTAATCATGACGACCAACAGAGGTAGGAGCAGGACCCCAAACATCAGAGAAGACTAACTGAAGGGGAACTGTAGATACACTGTTGTAGATAGGATAGGGTAACTGATGACTCTTAGCTAGCTGACAGGAATCACAAATAGACTCAATAGTTTTGGTTTGAACAAAAGGAAGCTTATTCTTGCTAACAACTCTTCTAACAATAGCAAAAGACGGATGGCCTAAGCGACTGTGCCACTTAGCATGGGAGGGCTTCGTGACAGCAAAAGCATGCTTATGGGAGGGAGACACCAAGGATGATATAAGCGGGTATAGACCTCCAACACAACGTCCTCTATGAATTGTTTTCCTCGTAGCCTGATCCTTGATCAAAAAGAAATAAGGATGAAATTCGATAAATACGTGATTATCAAGTGTGAAGCGATGGACAGATAATAGATTTTTAGATGCATGTGGAACATGGAGAATATTACGGAGATGCAAATCTTGAACAGGGGTGCGAACAACTGAATGAACAACATGACAAATGTCCATACCTTGCCTACTAGCAGTGTTCACCTTGTCGTGCCCCTGGTATTTTTCACGGACAAAGAGCTTGCTAAGATCGCCTGTGACATGGTGTGTAGCCCCGGTGTCAGAAAACCAGTTAGTGTCCACACCGTATGAAGCAGCATGAACCTCCTTGTCGTCATGTGCATCATCATCACCATGGTCTTGAAAGCGCCACCAACAATCCTTGGCAGGATGGCCTTCGACGTCGCAGATCTAACAGACAACGTCAACCCATGGAGTGGTACGATGGCGTCCGCGACCATGGCTGCGTCCACCTGCAGGAGGGGTCGTGCGCCCACCACCTCGGTTGTAGTTGTTGGGGCGGGTTTGGCGATCAGATCGGTCATCATATTGCAATCTATCGCCACGCTGAGGAGCTCGTCCGCCACGGCGATAACCACCACCTCCACGGGATCTCATGGCGGCATTTGCCGAGGAGTCAAAGCCACCAGCCGGCGGTGCTCCTTGTAGTTCTTCACGCTGGTCTTGAGACAGAACTTGAGAGTAGAGATCATCAAGGGAGATCGGAGTGTCTTTTTATAGAAGGCCGATTGCTCCTATCACCCATTGTAGTCAGGGTTGAGACCAGCCATAACGAAAGAGACAAGCTCATCATCTTCCACTGGTCGACCAGCAGTTGCTAGTTCATCAGCGATCCCCGTCATCTTGGAGAAAAATGTCGAGGTGGACATGTTGAGTTTCTTTGTGTTAGCGAGCGCAACTCTCAGATTCGTAATCTTCGAGCGACTTTGCGACACAAACTTAGCCTCCAACGCCTTCCAGACTTGCGCGGCGTGCTCATGGCGAAGAACCTGGGTGAGGATCTCCTTGGAGAGCGAGTTTAGGAGGTAACTGAGCACCTGTTGATTCCGGGTAAACCAGGCGGTGTACTCTGGATTGATTCTCTTGGAGGAAGAATCTGATTTTTCGTCAGACACATGTTTGGAGGGCTTCTCCTCCGTGCCATCAAGGAATCCAACAAGCTGCACTCCACGTAGGGCAGGCAGCACTTGCACCTTCCAGAGCGGGTAATTGTCCCGCGTGAGCTTCTCCGAAGGTTTGTCAAGAGAGGGACTCGAGGAAGTTGCCATGATCGGCGGCGGCAGTGGTGGATTGGTTTTCTAGGGTTTGGCCGGTAGATGATTTAGATGTATCGGAAGAGTTAGGCGTCTGATGCCATGTGAAACGATAGGGAAGCGTTTCTACTCGGTAACAAATACCGAGCCGCATGTCATCTATTTATATGGGAGCAATGCGGCTCAAGCTTTTACAGAGTTTTAACTCGATGGGACTCTTAGTCGGTTTTATAAGACAACCGACTAGGTTTACAACTGTTCGTCTAATAAGGACCGGGGTCCACAGTTCACTATAGGTGTCTCTCCAAAAGGTATACATGATGGGTAAACAAATTATAGCATGGCAATTGACAGAATTGTGGGCGCATAGCAATGCTATCATAAAACAACATAGTTCACCGCTTCATCTAATATGGGCATTACGTCAAAATGCATAGACCGTTATCCAACTGCATCTATGACTAATAATCCACCTTGGGATCACTATCGAGCATGTCACCCAAAAGTATTAAGTTGCAAGCAACAGATCATTGCAATAAGAAAAGTGCATAATGTAAGCAATGTAAATAACACGAGGAAATCACACCGCTGTTTTCTCCCTAGTGGCAACAGCACATCTCTAGCCTTAACCGTTCCTGTCACCGAACTCAGACAAAGAGAGGCATGAACCCACTATCTAGCATAAATACTCCCTCATAAAACACTAATAATTACTTGGCCAAAGCATCCACTAGCATCGGAGAGCATGCAAGATCATAGATAAAACATAACACAAAGATGAACAAAAGTAATGACTTCCACAATTCATCGGATCCATGCAAACACAATCATGTAGCAGTTACAAATAATATGATCTTGATCATGATAGGCAGCTCACAAGATCTAAATAATTAAGTACAAGGAGGAGAGACAACCATCTAGCTACTGCTATGGACCCGTAGTCCCGTGGTGGACTACTCACGCATCACTCCGGAGGCAGGCATGGTGGTGTAGATGCCTCCGGTGTCGATTCCCCTCTCCGGCAGGGTGCCGGGAAGAGCTGAAGAAAACTAGGGCTTGAAATGGCGGTGGCCTCGGACATCTTCTGGAAAATATGATCGGGTATCTAGGGTTTTTGCGTTGGGGGCAATTTATAGGCGAAAGGGCGACTCGAGGAGGTGGACCACCTGTCCAGGTGGGACCCAGGCGTGGCTAGGGGGGCGCGCCTGGCTGGCGTCTGGGCCTGTGGGACCCCCTGTAGGCGTCCTTCTGGCTCCGTCTTCGTTTCATATTGGAAATAATTCCCATAAATTTTCAGCACAATCCGAGAAACTTCCCAGAACAACTTTTCTGAAACAAAAAAGACAGCAGAAAACAGGAACTGGCACTGGGCATTGTCGTCGTGGTGAACAGACAGATGCCATAGGATGGCTTAAGTTGGGGCTGATGGACGCTGTTGGAACCGGGGAGGGATGGTGCGTAGAATTACACACACGGAAGGCACAAACATACACGCGATTTACCTAGGTTCAGGGCCCTCGTGAGGAGGTAAAACCCCTACTCCTGCTTGTCTGTCTGTATATGGATCACAACCCGGGTTACAAAGTTGCTCCTCGAGCTGTATATCTAGTGCTAAGTTACTCTGGATCAGAGAGCTCCTAGTGAGCAGGGTGAAAAGGAGCCCTCCCGGGCTGAGGAGATCGATCCCCCTGGTGCTGCTTATATAGGCAGCCCAGGGGACAAGGGGAGCCCCACTAGCACTGCTCAGTGTACTGTATCTGAGAGGACTACTAGGGTCTTGTCATACAGTGCTTGTACTCTAGTCACTTCCATGGCACTGTAGCCACGTTAGCTGGGTCCTGGTCTTTGTCATCGATCTTATCCTTGTCTTCTAGGTCTTGGTCTTCACGCACCGGCTTGCCAATGATGCCAGGTCCGAGCGGCGGGCGTCCCAGGACCTGGCAGTGAAGGACATGGAGACCTGGGCGCCGGGTAGATGGTCTGGTCGAAGTAGCGGTAGCAGCCGGGTATGTCGGATGAATAGTGTCGGGAATGAACAGTGTCACCGAGATGAATAGTGTCGTCCCAGGACATGTATGTCGTCCGGGACAATATGACGTCCGGAGGTATGTCAGATGAATAGTGTCAGACGAACAGTGTCGGGTATGCCAGATGAACAGTGACTTGATGAATAGTATCGGCCCAGGACATGTATGTCGGCCGGGACAATATGACGTCCGGAGGTATGTCGGATGAACAGTGTCGGGTATGTCGGATGAACAGTGCCGGTGTTTGCCGGATGAACAGTATCAGATATGCCAGATGAACAGTATCGGGGGTATGCCGGATGAACAATGTCGGGGGTTGTGCCAGATGAACAGGTCGGGTATGCCGGGATGAACAGTATCGGAGGGTGAATAGTGTCGCCAGGCATATATCCCGGACATGTCTGTCGGCAGTATAGCTGTATGCCGGCCTGGGCTGCGCCTGTGTCGGCCCAGGCTGGCCGTCGATTGCTTCTTTCATGTTTCTTCTATATTTGTTTGATTTTCTTCTCTATATTAATTGACTCGTGTCTTCTATTCATGCGTGAAGTCACCAACTCTGGGGTACCCGGGGCTATATCCCCGACAGGCATCTTGTTAATAGGTTAGTTCCATAAATCATGCCAAAATGATATAAAACATTATAAAAACATGTGGCACTGATATATAATCAAGCATGGAGCATCAAAAATTGTAGATACGTCGGAGACGTATCAGGTACTACTGAGGGAGCTCGAACCCGGCCGTCGTGAAGGAAGTTTCGTTATTGAAGCCTGATGTGGCAGTCTTCTGGAAGATTTGTCGTCCCAGAGCCACATTTGGAGCAGCTCAGTCGGTGGCGTCAAGTAAGCTTCGTCCCCTCTGCTCTGTCTTGATTTGAGAGGTTGCACTTGGGTTTCCAAATTGACTAGATGCAAACAAAATTGTTTATCAATTTTCGTAGCTTGGATGATGATATATGGGATGTACGACTCAATTTAGATGGCAGAGATAATCTAGAGTGCTACGTGTGCTACTCGGACATCACATATTTGAATTTGCTCGGTTTAATTGAGACAGAGGGCTATGGAATCAATGACAGTATGTATTATGTTAGAGAAAAGGATATAGGGATTGTTGGGATGGAATTAGTCGATGGAATGGCCAAGGTGGAGAAAATGATTAAGCAATACGAGGAGAAGAAGTGTCTCCATTTGATTGTAATTAGTGGAAGAAACAAGCTTTCTTCAGACATCAACATTCATGTTGTAGAAGATCAAGTTCCTATTTCAGAAATAGGAGTGCCTATTTTGTACATAGTGGATGATGATGGTGTGGTGATCCAAAGACAAGAATGTGTTCAGTTAACTGGAGATTCAGAGATGCTCTATTTGCTCACTCAATAGAGCAACAATATGCAAAGAGAGGAGCAGATTATTCCTGTTGAAGATGGGGATGGTGAATATTTATTCACCAAACATAGCAGCTGGGAAGGGAAGGGGCAAGAAGACTATGGAGGAAGAAGAATATGTTTCAGACAATTCAGAAGATGTAGATTTTGATATCGGGGAGTATAGGCCTGCAGACCATGATCAAGACAAAAGGGAACAAGAAGCTGAACTGAACCAGAAAATATGTGAATTGAAGAAGAGGAAGAGAGCTAGTTCATTACAGCATTATGAAGGTGAATCAGAGGCTAAAGAGATTTTTATAATTCAGATGATGATGGTAGCTGCCATCCTGTTCCTGAGCCTTTGCCTGTCAGTAAAACGAAAAAACGACTAGCAAGGGCCAACAACTAGATCTCACTGCAGACAACAGAGTACAACACTAACTAATTATTTGCCTTCTGATGATGAAGGAAAATAGTGGGAATTGGATTCAGATGATGATAATGGGTTTGAGGTGTTGTCTTGGCCTCTTCCAAAAGGAAGAAAAAGCAGGGCAAAGAAGAAGATGCCAAGGAAGTGGTATGATGAGAATAGACTACAACTAGAAGAAGGGTTGTGCTTCAGGATGTGTTTCACCAATGCCTACCAGTTCAGGAGAGCATTGCAGAGACTACACAATGCACAACTCAGAAACTTTAGGTGTCATAGAAATTGCAAAGACAGAGTTATAACCAAGTGTCTGAAAAAGTATCTTCTTCAGGTTTTCGAGCTGCACCCTTTTCACATTGCCATCAATAAACTTATTCACATCATTCACCGTAGATGTGTATTTTTTCCTCCACCATTGTTTTCTCTTTAGCTAAATCATGGAGTTGTTTTGCATTATGATGATTTTTAGCAAAGCTCAGATTATTTATCTCCCCGTACATGCCCACAGTTTACCATGTGCCTTTTTCAGTGCTACAGACCACTCATGATCAATCCATGACACAAATCCACAATTTATGGCACCCTAATAATATAACAAATAACAATGACTAATTGAATATAAATAACAAGAAACAAAATAATCTTCTACACAATCAGTACACAAATAATTATTCCTACCAATATTCTACTTACTTTTATCATAAAGAATTTTCAAAACTAGTAACTGCATTTTCACACCTACATGCATACATAGTTAACTGAATTTTCACACCTAGTTAACTGAATTTTAAGCACCTATATACTATTTAATTGGCCACCTACAATAAATCAAAGAAAATAAAACAGAGAGCAGTCATAGATTCGCCTCCCAGTATTTGTGTCTTCGAACGCAACATGTCTCTCCGGCTTTGCTTCGTGGATCCGACAAACAAAGGCGCATCAGCATCAATGCCACCGAAATCGAAATCAAGGTCAGGGACTGAATCCGGTGTGTAGTCCACTTCATGGAACTAGAAATCAAGGAAATCAGTTGCTAATCTTAGCTCAATCGAATCGAAATCCCAAATGACAAACCCTAACCCTAGCAAATCAGACAAAAAGATAACTCACATCGCCTAGCCATGATTCCTGGGAGCTTTCGACGTCATTCCAACTCGGCATGTCGGCGAAGTAGCATCGGCGGTGCCGGCGGCGAATCTGAGCTACGCACGTGTGGTCGGAGGAGGAAGACAGAGTTAGGCGTGCGGGAGAGAGAGAAGACAGTGTCCGAAAGGTTATTTCGCGGGAGGGAACGAGACGTTAACGGTCGTTAACAGCGGACTAAATTTCTCGACGCCTGCACGGTCGCAAAATCTAAAAGTGTATGAACTGATTTCCTTTCTACTACTTCCTCCTTTCCTTAATTCACGTCATAGTAGTTATTATTATAGTTTATATTTGAAGGGGAAATCTACTTATAGAACGGTCGGTAGTTTGTCACAACTCCAGAACGTGGCGCGCGCCGTTCAATCGAGCGGGAGAAGAATGGCTGCGATGCGGGGTGGACGTCGGCAGCAAACCATCCACGGGGGCCTCTGAAAGAACAAACGATGTCTCGGATGTCGCCTAGAGGGGGGGGGGGTGAATAGGAGAATAACACTTTTTCTATTTAAGGGCTTGATAATTGCGGAAAAAAACTATGTGTTTAAATTAACAAGCCAACAACCTAAATTACTAGGTTTACCTATGTGCACCAACAACTTATGCTAAGCAAGGCAAGCAACAAGGTGATAGCAAGATAAATAACTTCAAGCACGAAGGCTATCACAATGTAAATTGCATAAGTAAAAGCTCGGGTATAGAAATAACCGAGGCACGCGGAGACGAGGATGTATTCCCGAGTTCCTCCTTGTTAAGGGAGTACGTCTCGTTGGAGGGGTGTGAGCTCGCCACAAGAGGCCTACTCAAGATGCCACAAAGGCCTCACCCTATTCTCCGATGAACCTCACCCAAGGGATTGGTTCACCTTCCACTATCGGAATCCTTCGAGGCGGATTCCAGGAGCCCTTTACAACTTCTCTTGGGGCACACACCCACAACTCAATTGGGGGCTCCCAAATTCGTGCCGAAGCTTCACAACTCGAAGACTTCGCGGCACCTCCACACCGTCTAGGGTACACAATGCACCCAAGAGGCACAAAGCTCTTGGGAACACAATGCACCCAAGAGTAACAAGCTTCTCAACGTCGATCTTCACGTATCACCGTAGGGAGAGCAACCCGATGCAACAAATGCAAGAGGCAAGAACACACAAAGTGGTCAAGTCCTTCACTCTCAAATTCCAACCAAGCAACAAATGCTTTGGGGGGAATAAAAGAGGAAGAACAAAGGGGATGAACACAAAGCAACCCCAAAATCTAGATCCACTAGTTCCCCTCACTTAGAGGAGATTTTGATTGGTGGAGATGTAGATCTAGATCTCCTCTCTTGAATCCCTAAATTTGGGCAAGAATCATTGGAGGGATTGAGAGAAATCAAAGCTTTGGAGGTCAACAATGGAGGAGTGAGAGAAGCTCCAAAACTTAGGAACCATTGGGGAAGAAGACCCCTTAAATAGGTCCCCACCAAATCCAACCGTTGGGGGCAGTTTTTCCTGCGCGGGCCGGAATTTCCGGCACTTACCCCGGAATTTCCGGACCCCCCGGAGCGACCCGGACGCCCTGGGAACTCTCTGGACATGGTCCGGATATTTGGGCCGGATATTTGGGCCGGATATTTCCGGGGGGCCGGAAATTCCGGCCTAAGGACCGGAACTTCCGGCCCAGTGAAAAACTGCACAAAGAGCAAAACGAAAACGGGCATATCTTTTGCATCCGGACTCCGTTTTCGATGATCTTGGGCTCGTTAGAATCGTAGCAACGAGCTCTACAATAATATACAGAGAAACATCATAGTCCAACTAAGGGAGGATAAAAACAAATGGAGAAAGGTAAAACCTCTCTATAAAAGGCGAACCGATAAACCTCCAAAACCAAAAACCAACAAGTTTTTCATCAAGACTCCGTTTTCTATGATCTTGGTCTCGTTGGACTCGCAACGAAAAGCTCTACAAGATCATGCAGAGAAACATCATTGTCCATCATGATATTATAAAAGCAAATGGGGAAAGGTAAAAGCTTCTTTTCGCAAACCGAAAAAGCCGAATCTTTTGCAAATGAAGTCCGAATGAAATAAAACCAATTTTGTTGGAAAGAGGACGACAAATGCTACCTTTGAAAAAGGCAAACAAGCAAAGGATATTTTGCAAAGAAATGGAAGAGATAAATCTTCCGCACAGATGAACCGGTAAAATCTCCAATACCGAAACCGCAATAGAAGATGCATATGAAAATCGTTTTCGGTGAACTTAGCTTTGTCATGACAAGCACGACAAGCACCAAGACCACACCACGATAAGAGACAAATAAGAATCAATAAAGATGATTGCATGGATGCAAAGGTTTGTGCTCTCTATGATGATACGATCACGATACTCGGTCGAGAGCCCCTCTTGATAGTACGGTTATCTATCCTATAATCCGGTCTCTCACTAAACAACATGAGACCAGTAAAATAGAAACCCTATCAAGATCATACCTTTCCCTTGCGCATTAATCCACTTGAGGTCGATGAAGACGATCTTCATCTCCTCAAGATGCACCACCTTCCTCGATTGCGCTTCGGTGAAGATTCACATGACGCTCCCCCATACACCAAGATGGGAGACGCACTCTTCGACACAACTTCACTTGGCCTTGATCAACCCGCACAAAGCCTTGATCAACACAAACTTTTCTTCCCTTAGCTTTGACTCCAACAAATGGAGATCAAGAAACTCAAATGGACACACCTATGAATATAGCTCAATGCAAACATTAGTCCATAGAGATTGTCATTAATTACCAAAACCATGCATGGGAGCAACCATGCACTTTCAATCTCCCCCATTTTGGTAATTGATGACAATCCCTTTTTAAGAGGGTTTATATAATGAATAAAGCATCTTTGCAAGACAAACAAGCAAGGATGCAAAGCGCATTAAGGGCAAATGCAACAAAAAGCATAAAACCGAAATTCCCTTAAACCCTCTAAACTTCTCCCCCATTGGCATCGATTGCCGAAATGGGAAGAAAAATTTAGAGAGCCAATATAATGTGAGTTCCTCCATAAAGGTGATGGCAATCCCTTTTAACGAATAAATTAGAGGAAATCAAACTATATTGAGGATCAAAAGATTGCAAAAAGATGAAATCATTTTAAACATCCCCACAAAGGAGAAAAGCAATCAAAAGGATCCAAAGCGAGAGTTCTAAATAAAACGGAGAAGCTCCCCAATTTTCATGCACAATTGAGGAGTGCACAAAAATGGCATCCTCGCTCCCCAAAATTATCTAGAACACGCAACAAGTGCAAGAGTGCATAATGCAAAAGCAAATCATAGCACTTGCACCAAAGATGTGGTTGAGCCATAAGGAGATACCAATTTTCAAAAATTCATCATAAGATAGGCCCAACCGAGATAAAAAGACGATCTTTTAGAGAAATATTTTCATAATCTTAGGGATACCAATTGGAAACTAAAACCAATTGAAAATGCCAAAAGCTAGTGAGAGCATTTAGTCAAATGAAAATCAACATGCTCACCATGGTAGGCATGAGGTCAAAGATCTTGAAGAAATTCATGAGTGTGTAAAGATACCAATAAACAATAAGAAAAGCACTCATGAGACAAATTTGGAGCCACCAAAGAATTATAGAAGAAACACAAGGTGGCTCAAAAAGAAATAGGATACCAACTAAAAGGTGACCTCTCTCATATGTATAGGTTTCTAATTAGACAAACCATGAAGATATACATCCGCAAAGAAACATATACATACGAAATGGTTCGGGAAAAGAGAACAAGGTATCCAAAAGGAAGTCATAAATATACAAACGAGATTGTTGCTTGGAAGCATAGCACATAGCTCAAATTTATCTCATTGTATATAAATGTACTTCAAATATATCAAATACATCACACATATCACTAAGGGAACAAGAGATAGTGAAGATGCTTTGAATTAGGCAACAAGTATCACAAGGAAATAATATCAATTGAAGAAAAAGGTTTTTGCAAATTCATCACACATATCACAAAGATATATTAAGTGAAGAAGATAAGCCAAAACCACAACAATTGCACATAAAGGATTTCATGCCAAGAGGGAACCTACACAAGGTTGGATACTAGAAAATTATGCATGGGATAGATACTTGTTACCGAGATGACATTGGTGATGAAGATGATGAGAGTTGGTTTGACATCAAAGCTTGACTCCGACAATCACACGGTGAGAACACCTTCCTTATGAATGAGGCAAGCATGCAATGCATCTCCATTGTACCTAAAACAAAATTAGAATACAAAATGGTTCCCAAACTCATTGGGTTCCATAGTAGTTAGATCAACTACAATATATAAGAAACACTCCACATAAATATGTGCATATGGATATGAAATTGAATTTCATGCACATCTTAGCCGATTTAGGATTCGGTGGAGTATCCCCTATATATTGGATCAAGAAAGATAAGCATGCTAAAATAATATAAATTAGTAACCGAGCATGCAAAGGCTTTCTAGAACCAAAAGAGATACAATTTCGACAAAAACACCAAGTAAACCAAGAAGAGAGCACACAAGAGTGTGACACTAAAGGTTGTCCAAATTATATCAAACTCCAAATCAACACATGATTGAGGAAAAATCAAACCAACATATGATTGATTCCAAAACACATCAACACATGAAGTGTGATATCAAAAGGAATCAAATCAACACAACAAATGATCGATAAGACACCAATTGAAAATAAGATACCAATTAAAAAAACAAAAATACCAACTAGGAGAAAAGATACCAAGAAGAGGGTGATACTTGACCAAAATCAAGTAAAGTAAAATAAGGCAAAAAGGTATCAAGACCCCCACCATAAATATCAATTGGAATAAATATCTATGGAGGAGATATTAAATTACAATTAATACCAATTGAAGGTACCAAAACACATGATAAAGAATCAAATGCCAATTGAAAGGATCAAATATTGATAGATAGAATAGTGTTCTAAATTAAAAGGAATGCTCCCCCAAGATTAATGCATTATCTTAGATATTTGCATTTGAATACAAAATGCACACACAAGGGATCATTACTATCCATATTTTATCTAAAACACTAAACACTACCGATTGAAAAAAATAGGATCCTTGCAAGAGGCAAATAGGGCAATAAATAGAGCAATTTAAAAGCAAGTGCCAAAATGAAGATGATCTACAAAATCTACCACAATTACTAGAATCACTTGTCATGAACAAGGAGTATATGGAGAAATTTCTCGGTGGTATAAAGGAATGATGATCAAGACCAACTTCACAACAAATAAGCATATGGCAAAAGATAAGAATTCAAGACGCCAAATTTTGAAAAAGGTTTGTTGGTAGTTTCAACTATTCAAACCAACCGGCAAAGCCATGGTTAAAATAAGATGAAACAAATGGTTTCTCCAAAAATATATAGGAATGCATATTAGAGAAAAACCACACCAAGCAAACACACCCAAACAAGAGCCAAAGGATAACCAAAAGGAAATTGGACTTGTTCGAGCAAACATGCCACATAGGAAAGATAATTTATAATATCAAATCTAAGTGGCAAACCTCAAATGTTCACATTTTGTGGGATTGTAATATGCACATAGCTTATTACTCCCCCATAATGTGATAATTCATTTTATTTTCAAACAAGAGGCAAATAAAACCAACTAGAGAAATTAATGGACATTGTAGAATTTGAATATCTCATGAATATGACATACCACATAGTAGCTAGATAATATTGAAATATCAATACTAGGTGGTGTGCTTCATGTACACACATTTTTAGGTTTGTGAGGTGCACAAAGCACATCACTCCCCCAAAATGGGATAGTCCATTAATATCTCTAAGAGCCAATTGAAATCAACACAAGATCCAATAAAGCTCAACACACAAATTACACATACATGATACACAACTATCATACACAACCTTGAATAACAAGACAAGTAGGAAAGGAGCATATCATATACAAACACATGCTAGGAACAAAACTAACACATGCAAGGGACCAAGCAACTTTCAATGTATGAATTAAATACAAGTTACCGCAAGGAGGAAGCATTGGATATGAGATAGATATGTGATAATCCAATTGACTTGGCTTGAGAAATAAAACCATGAAGATCCCTCAATTATTCAAATGAAAGCCAAGTCACCAATGTCCTACTCAAACACCTATTGATCAAGTTTGAGCTTGTTGGTCCCCAACCAAGTTGGGTCCTAAGAGGTTAGTGACAATAGGTTTGGGAACCTAAATGGTGCGTTTCTTGACACCACTTTGAGCTCCCACATAGTTGGCAAACACATTGCCAACTCTATCCTTCCTAAGAGAATATACATCATCAACTATGATAGGAGAGGATGAGGTACCGTTAGTGCAAGAAGAAGCAAAATGACCTTTGCCACGGCAAAGGTAGCAACACCGACTCTTCTTCTTCTTAATAGGCTCCTCAACTTGAGGAGCAATAACTTGAGTCTTCTTGGGAGGTGGCCTTTGTTCAACTCGTGGTTGAGCACGAGATTGAACGAGAGGCCGCTTCCCTAGTTGCTTCTCACTAAGAGGCTTCTTCTTCATTGGGCAATCACGAACATGGTGCCCTTCAACCTTGCACTTGAAGCAAGTGATCTTGGCCGGATTCTTGACTTGAACTTGGCCCTTCTTCTTGTTGTCAACCTTGGACTTGTTCTTGTTGTTGGAGTTGAATCCAAGTCCACTCTTGTCATTTGGGGATTGTTGCACACTCAACATGTTATCAGGTGCACTCTTCTCCCCATGACGCTTTTCCAAGCCCTTATTCAAAGAAGCGACTTGGGCCTTGAGGTCTTTTATTTCCTCTACATGGTTAGTGGCAACAAAAACACTAGAGGAAGTAGAAGCTTCATTGTTAGAATAACAAGGCAAAGCAAGTAATTCATCACATGATGTACCAATATTTTTAATGGATGAACTACTAGGACTAGCACATGGCATTTTAGCATTTTTAGTTATGGTTGTGCTATTATCCACATGAGGCTCACAAGATGTTACCTTTGTAGCGACGGCCTCATGAGCCAACTTGAGACAAGCATAGGATGCTAGAAGATTATCATTAGAGCTAGATAGCTTTTTATGATTTTCTTCCAACTCTCTATACTTGCTAGTTAGCAACTCAAGTTGAGTCCTTAACTCAACATTCTCCTTCAAAGTGGATGCTTCACAAGAAGTGGAGTTAGTAGCACAAGCATCATTAACTTTAGGAATAGAAGAAGATAACTTGGAAAGCTCATCATTTAATCTAGCATTTTCATTTTTTGTGACTTTATATTTAGCATGAGCATGGTCACGTTCTTTAATGATTTTAGCAATTATATCATTATGAGACTCCTCGATAGATTCTAGTTTCTCCTCTAGAGAAGCACGAGTCTCTTGCTCTTCCACAAGAGCATCTTCTAACGATGCTTTCTCCATAGCATCATCTCTTTCAATCTTACCTTTTTCTTCAAGGCTTGCTTCCAAAGCCTCAATGGTTTCCCCACGCTCAATTAGGGTGCTCATGATTTCAAAGAGGTTAGCTTGGGCACTTTTATTGCTAGGAAGGGCTTTAAGAATCATTAGACCTTTATTTTGAATCATAGCATTAATCTTTTCCATATCATCTTCTTCATCATTATTATCATCATCATCATTATCATCATTATCATCATTATTATTATCATTGCTAGAAAAAGATTTAGCCATAAGGCAATGAGTGATGGATGAAGAAGAATAATTAATTTTTGAACTACTCAAGTTCACATCTTGTTGCATAGCAAATTGGTTTTCCTCTACATTATTATTCATGCAAGAGTTAGAGGGAACACAATCTGGCAACAAGATAAGGCAAGCATATCATAAAGAGATTTATCCAAGCAAATTTTTGATGATATGCAAGGACTATCAACACTAGCATGTAAATCATTTATAGTGCTATGTGTGTTTAGGTCCAAAGATGAATCATTGCAACAAGATAGAGATAAATGATCATCAATAATGAGCTCACTATCAAGGTTGCAAAACCTATCACTACTCACCATCACATTGGTTTGTGGCTTACCACATTTTGGTGAAGTAGACGAAGACGAGAACTCGTCATGGCCGGAGGTGGAGGGAGAGCAATCATCCTCAATAGAGTTGGACTTGCCGTATTTGTCTTGAAGCTTAGTCCATAATTCATGAGTGTCCCGGAGAGGCATGATTGACTCAAAAACTACAACACTCACAAATTTGCAAAACTCATTAGATGCTAGAGCATCTAGATATAAGTTTTTCTCATCCTCTAAAGTCGTACTTTCGTAATCCTTTGGAGGAGAAAAACCTATATCTAAGATACGCTCTATATTGGGGTCCAAGACCCGTAAGTGATTAAGCATATGAGTTTTCCAAACATTAAAATTTGTGCCATCAAATCTAAACAAGGAATTGTGCACTAAATCCCTAGACGACATCTTTACTCTCTAGGCGGTAAAGCCAAACAAGAGAGACGAGGCTCTGATACCAATTGAAAGAACAAACAATGTCTCGGATGTCGCCTAGAGGGGGGGGGGTGAATAGGCGAATAACACTTTTTCTATTTAAGGGCTTGATAATTGCGGAAAAAAAACTATGTGTTTAAATTAACAAGCCAACAACCTAAATTACTAGGTTTACCTATGTGCACCAACAACTTATGCTAAGCAAGGCAAGCAACAAGGTGATAGCAAGATAAATAACTTCAAGCACGAAGGCTATCACAATGTAAATTGCATAAGTAAAAGCTCGGGTATAGAAATAACCGAGACACGCGGAGACGAGGATGTATTCCCGAGTTCCTTCTTGTTAAGGGAGTACGTCTCGTTGGAGGGGTGTGAGCTCGCCACAAGAGGCCTACTCAAGATGCCACAAAGGCCTCACCCTATTCTCCGATGAACCTCACCCAAGGGATTGGTTCACCTTCCACTATCGGAATCCTTCGAGGCGGATTCCAGAGCCCTTTACAACTTCTCTTGGGGCACACACCCACAACTCAATTGGGGGCTCCCAAATTCGTGCCGAAGCTTCACAACTCGAAGACTTCGCGGCACCTCCACACCGTCTAGGGTACACAATGCACCCAAGAGGCACAAAGCTCTTGGGAACACAATGCACCCAAGAGTAACAAGCTTCTCAACGTCGATCTTCACGTATCACCGTAGGGAGAGCAACCCGATGCAACAAATGCAAGAGGCAAGAACACACAAAGTGGTCAAGTCCTTCACTCTCAAATTCCAACCAAGCAACAAATGCTTTGGGGGGAATAAAAGAGGAAGAACAAAGGGGATGAACACAAAGCAACCCCAAAATCTAGATCCACTAGTTCCCCTCACGTAGAGGAGATTTTGATTGGTGGAGATGTAGATCTAGATCTCCTCTCTTGAATCCCTAAATTTGGGCAAGAATCATTGTAGGGATTGAGAGAAATCAAAGCTTTGAAGGTCAACAATGGAGGAGTGAGAGAAGCTCCAAAACTTAGGAACCATTGGGGAAGAAGACTCCTTAAATAGGTCCCCACCAAATCCAACCGTTGGGGGCAGTTTTTCCTGCGCGGGCCGGAATTTCCGGCACTTACCCCGGAATTTCCGGACCCCCCGGAGCGACCCGGACGCCCTGGGAACTCTCTGGACATGGTCCGGATATTTGGGCCGGAGATTTGGGCCGGATATTTCTGGGGGGCCGGAAATTCCGGCCTAAGGACCGGAACTTCCGGCCCAGTGAAAAACTGCACAAAGAGCAAAATGAAAACGGGCATATCTTTTGCATTCGGACTCCGTTTTCGATGATCTTGGGCTCGTTAGAATCATAGCAACGAGCTCTACAATAATATACAGAGAAACATCATAGTCCAACAAGGGAGGATAAAAACAAATGGAGAAAGGTAAAACCTCTCTATAAAAGGCGAACCGATAAACCTCCAAAACCAAAAACCAACAAGTTTTTCATCAAGACTCCGTTTTCTATGATCTTGGGCTCGTTGGACTCGCAACGAAAAGCTCTACAAGATCATGCAGAGAAACATCATTGTCCATCATGATATTATAAAAGTAAATGGGGAAAGGTAAAAGCTTCTTTTTGCAAACCGAAAAAGCCGAATCTTTTGCAAATGAAGTCCGAATGAAATAAAACTAATTTTGTTGGAAAGAGGACGACAAATGCTACCTTTGAAAAAGGCAAACAAGCAAAGGATATTTTGCAAAGAAATGGAAGAGATAAATCTTCCGCACAGATGAACCGGTAAAATCTCCAATACCGAAACCGCAATAGAAGATGCATATGAAAATCGTTTTCGGTGAACTTAGCTTTGTCATGACAAGCACGACAAGCACCAAGACCACACCACGATAAGAGACAAATAAGAATCAATAAAGATGATTGCATGGATGCAAAGGTTTGTGCTCTCTATGACGATACGATCACGATACTCGGTCGAGAGCCCCTCTTGATAGTACGGTTATCTATCCTAGAATCCGGTCTCTCACTAAACAACATGAGACCGGTAAAATAGAAACCCTATCAAGATCATACCTTTCCCTTGCGCATTAATCCACTTGAGGTCGATGAAGACGATCTTCATCTCCTCAAGATGCACCACCTTCCTCGATTGCGCTTCGGTGAAGATTCACATGACGCTCCCCCATACACCAAGATGGGAGACGCACTCTTCGGCATAACTTCACTTGGCCTTGATCAACCCGCACAAAGCCTTGATCAACACAAACTTTTCTTCCCTTAGCTTTGACTCCAACAAATGGAGATCAAGCAACTCAAATGGACACACCTATGAATATAGCTCAATGCAAACATTAGTCCATAGAGATTGTCATTAATTACCAAAACCATGCATGGGAGCAACCATGCACTTTCAGCCTCCCGCATCCTCTTCCTTCCTCCGATCCCCTCATCCTCCACCCGCACCACGCACGCCTCCTCCACCTCGCCATGACGCGGCCCTCTCCTTCCCCGAGCCCGGCCACCCCACCGCACCTCCTCTTCGACCTCGAGCTCGGCCCCCCAGCTCCTCTTCCCCGCACCTTCCTCCTCCTCTCCCGAGCTCCCATCCGTGGGTCCCCGTCGGCCTCTCGTCGCCCAGCTCCGGCCGCCGGCCTCTCCTCTCCCCCTGCCTCCCTCTGTCGCCGACCCGCCGTTCCCCGACCGCCCCGCTCCGGCCCGGCTCCCCAGCTCGCGCCGTCGATGCCGTCCACTGTCTCCTCTTTGCTCGCGCTCGTGCCGCCGGCCCTCTCCCCGAGCTCCTCCTGCACGCGAGCCTCCTCCATCCCGAGCCGCGCGTGCTCTCCTCCCCGATGTCGTGCTCCTCTCCCGACCGGCCCCCTCCAGCCACGGCACGGCCGGCCTGGCCATGGCCACGCTCGAGTTCTCCCCAGCCTCCACCTCGCGACCATCTCCTGCTGCTGGTGCACTGCAGTCGTCCTCCCGCTTTTGTTCGTGTGTTGTGCCCGTGTTTGCTCCTGCTGCTGCCGTTGTGCTTCCAGACGGTCGTTCTCCGTTGCCACCCAGTGCCGATACTCTCTCGATAATAGTTACCCACCCAGTGCCGATAAAGTTACCCACCCAAAAATAATGAAGTTACCCACCCAGAACTGATGAAGTTACCCATGTGTTTGTGCTATAGTTATGCACCACGAAATTGACGTAGTTACCCTACTTTCTCGTTAATAGTTACCCACCCAGTACCGATAAAGTTACCCACCCAAAACTAATGAAATTACCCACCCAGAACTGATGAAGTTACCCATGTGTTGTGCTATAGTTATGCACCACGAAATTGACGTAGTTACCCTACTCTCTCGGTAATAGTTACCCACCCAGTACCGATGGAGTTACCCACAAGATACTAATGGAGTTACCCATGTGTTTATCTACCATGAAATCGATATAGTTACCCTGCACTCTCGGTAATAGTTACCCACTATGTGCTGACTGAGTTACCCACCCAAACTGATGGAGTTACCCATGTGTTCATGAGACATTTATACACCATGAAATATATGGAGTTACCCTACTCTCTCGGTAATAGTTACCCACCCAATACCGATGGAGTTACCCACCCATTAATGATAGAGTTACCCATGTGTTAACGATATAGTTATCCACCACGAAATTGATGTAGTTACCATGTACTCTAAATAATAGTTACCAACCCAATACTTATTCAGTTACCCATATGTTTTAATGTATAGGTGTCACCATGAAAACAATATAGTTATCACCCTAATACTTATGAAGTTGCACATGTGTTTTAGTGTATTGTTACCCATTTTGTCGATGATACATTTACCATTCCAAAGTGGTAACTCACTTATAAAACCGGATGGTAACTTCAAAACTCAAAAAAACCAAAAATAACACCCAAAAGTGGGAAGCCAAAATTGATCGTTCATAGGGTGGGTAACTTACATACAACAGGTTGGGTAACTCACGTGTTATGAAGTGGGTAACTTTTAGGTCCGAAAAAAAATTCATCGAAACATATCAACATGGGATCTAGTTTCGAAGATCTCGTCGCGACTAGTCCAACGATGAAAACGGATCTGAAATCGGATATACGAGTTGAGCTACAAAACTTTTTAAATTTTCGGATTTCATATTTAATGCTGCTACAGTTTTCTGTTTTCTGCCCGCATACTCCCCTAGTCACACCGCGAGGTACGTATGCAAAAGACCAAACCGCGCGATGTGTTTTTCCTAATGTTCTATGGTTAACCTTAACCATAGAACGTTCTAAATGTAGCAGCGTCCATATTTGAATCACGTCAAGAATTATGGAACGGACGTACGTAGTAGCAAATATGCGAACGCAAGCGATATGATGCTGGAAAATGTCAATATTCCCGTGGAAACCCGTAAAGGCCGTCCGTTGCGTCTCCAACTCCAAATGGCTAGCTCGACCCAAAGAGAAGGAAAACGCTCGTTCCCCCTTTCGGTCTCTGCCCAACCTCCCCCAATTCGCTTAACTCGATCCCATCCGATGGATCCATGGCGTGTCGACACCTACCCGGCCGGCAGCAAAACCCTGCCGCATTTTCTATCCCATTGTCGCGCAGCTAGCTCAGGCCGGTCCCGTTAGTTTAATCCTCCCTGTCGGGTAATTAATGAGGCACTAATCCAAAGGTAAGCTCAGGTGAGTAGGCCGGCGACACGCAGAACGATCCAAGCCCATTCTTGGGGTGTTCCGCTACGTCCACGCGAGCTTCGTCAGTGGCAATGGCACATGCCGGCCGCCAGTCGCGTCGAGGGCCCCGCCGCCGTCCGACGTGTCCGACCGCGCGGCCCCACGTGCTCCCCCCTGGTTCGGGCAGTGACGCACCGCGTGGGCCACGCCTGCCTCCCCAACGTGCATGGCTTCCACCCCTTGCTCCACCGCGCTATATATATCCGGCCGTGCAGCCAACCGCTTCATCCATTCCTCACACAGACACACTTTCGGAACAAACAAACGTTCGTTCGTTCCAGCCAGAAGAAGAAGCCAGCAAGAAACACCCATCCATCAATTCGCAGAGACACAGCAACAGAGACCGTTTAGCTCGGTCGTTTCGCGCGCCTGTCATGGCTCCGGCGACGGCGGAGACGGCGGCGGTGGCGGTGCCGGCGGCGGGGAGTGTGAAGACGGCGCTGTGCGAGCGCGACGCCGAGAAGCTGGAGCTGATCGAGGAGCTGACCAAGGGGTTCGACGCCGTGCAGGAGAAGGTGCTGGCGGCGATCCTGGCGCGGAACAACGGGGCCGAGTACCTCCGCCGGCACGGCATGGAGGGCCGCACGGACAGGGAGGCGTTCAAGGCCCGGGTCCCCGTGGTCACCTACGAGGACCTCCGCCCCGAGATCGAGCGCATCGCCAACGGCGACCGCTCCAACATCATCTCCTCCCACCCCATCACCGAGTTCTTGACCAGGCCAGTGCATGCATATGATTTCCCTTCCCTTCCCTTCCCTTCCTTTGCGTGCTCTTGATCCAATTCAACACTCCTACTTGCGAGTTTAAGTCTCGCCGGTAAATTGACGTTTTGCTTAAACTAATGTGTATGCAGCTCGGGGACGTCAGCCGGGGAGAGGAAGCTAATGCCCACCGTAGAAGATGAGCTGGACAGGAGGCAGATGCTCTACAGCCTTCTCATACCCGTCATGAACCTGTGCGTCACCCATCGATCATCTCCTTATTACTACTCTATATGCTTATTGTTGACATTTAGTGTCATACTTGTTTTGTTTTGTTTCTCCGTTCACCTCTAATTAGTTCATTAGTTGAATTGACTGAATTAATGTTCGGCTGCTAATCTGCTGTCGATCCAAATTAGTAAGTTGATTTGGTGCGTTAAAGGGGCTTGTCTTATCTATAAACCACCTAAGCTGAAAACCTTGCTGACCCGGGGGTTCAGCTTCTACATATGTCTCTAGCTAGGCTTCACAATCAACCATGAAATGGTAAGTTACACATGCTAAAAATAACAGAAATGATGATGGGTGGGGATCAGCCGGAGTCATGCGTTTGTAGCCTCTTCCTCGGCTGGGGTTTGGCTAGGAAATCCGGCAACCTTGAGGTGGCTAGCTAACTAATAATCATTCACACTGGGCCTAAAATAATGTGTTTGTATCTTAGACGCCAGTGATGCCTTGGGTGATCCTCTCTACTTTTTAGGCGCCAAGATTCCTCTCCCCTCTCTCGATCGATCTATTTGTAAACACCTAACGGCCGGACCTAGCTAGCTTCCTAGAATAAGATTATGGCAGCACAAAAAGTCCATCGCATACGTAACCTGGACGTTGGAGTGTAACCTTGGAAACAAGGCGACAAAATGCAGTATCCCTCTCGTCTCCAGCTAAAATAAGCCATGGCACGTTGAGAGGAGGTTTTCAGAACCAACCAACTTGCATACATATATATACACACAGAGATACAGAGAGATATATAGTAGAGTACTGCAGGGGGTGCCGACTACATGCGCAAAATTAAATTAGTTTGCTTTCGTGTGCACCGTTCCAAACCAGCATTGTATATCCAAGGCGAAAAGAATGGTACAACAACTACTATGTCGATCGATTCTGTTGGTCAAATGCCTCAACATCGGTCGATCAGTTACCATGATGCATGCATGCATGATTGAACCTTCCAGGCTAAATGATTATAGTACTAGCTAGCTATGCATCAAAATCAACCAGTGGCAGGGCCTCCTGGTCATGTAAAACAATAACAAGTGGAATTAAATCATCTACTGTAGATTAGTTGCGGGGTAAAACTAACTAATTCGATCGTTCTAATGGAGATCGAGAGAGCATGAATGATTAATTAATTGATTGGGTGAAGTGAAACTAAAACGTGCTAATTTGTCATGCAGGTACGTGCCAGGGCTGGACAAGGGCAAGGGTCTCTACTTCCTCTTCATCAAATCGGAGACGAAGACGCCGGGCGGCCTCCCGGCGCGGCCGGTGCTAACGAGCTACTACAAGAGCGACCATTTCAAGCACCGCCCCTTCGAACCGTACCTGGTGTACACGAGCCCAACCGCCGCCATCCTCTGCACCGACTCCTTCCAGTCCATGTACTCCCAGATGCTGTGCGGCCTCCTGGTCCGCACCGAGGTCCTCCGCGTCGGCGCCGTCTTCGCCTCCGGCCTGCTCCGCGCCATCCGCTTCCTGCAGCTCCACTGGAAGGAGCTGGCCCGGGACATCGAGACCGGCACCCTCAGCGCCAAGATCGTCGACCCGTCCATCCGCGCCGCCGTGGCCGAGGTCCAGAAGCCGGACCCGGACCTCGCCGCTTTCGTCGCCGCGGAGTGCGGCAAGGACGACTGGGAGGGGATCATCACCAGAATGTGGCCCAACACCAAGTACCTGGACGTGATCGTGACGGGGGCCATGGCGCAGTACATCCCGACGCTCAAGTTCTACAGCGGGGGGCTCCCCATGGCGTGCACCATGTACGCGTCCTCCGAGTGCTACTTCGGGCTGAACCTCCGCCCCATGTGCGACCCGTCGGAGGTGTCCTACACCATCATGCCCAACATGGGGTACTTCGAGCTGATGCCGCACGACCCGGACGCGGCGCCGCTGTCCAGGGACGACCCGCCGCCGCGGCTCGTGGACCTGGCCGACGCCGAGGTGGGGAAGGAGTACGAGCTGGTGATCACCACCTACGCGGGGCTGTGCCGGTACCGCGTCGGGGACATCCTCCACGTGACGGGGTTCCACAACGCGGCGCCGGAGTTTAGGTTCGTGCGCCGCAAGAACGTGCTCCTCAGCATCGACTCGGACAAGACGGACGAGGCGGAGCTGCAGGCGGCGGTGGAGCGGGCGGCGAGGCTGCTGGAGCCGTACGGCGCGACCATCGTGGAGTACACGAGCGAGGCGGACGCGACCACCATCCCCGGCCACTACGTGGTGTACTGGGAGCTGATGCTCAAGGACCGGCGGGACGGGGTGTGGCCGGAGGCGGCGGTATTCGAGAGGTGCTGCCTGGAGATGGAGGAGGCGCTCAACTCGGTGTACCGGCAGGGGCGGAACGGCGACGCCATCGGGCCGCTGGAGATCAGGGTGGTGCGGGGGGGCACGTTCGAGGAGGTGATGGACTACGCCATCTCCCGCGGCGCCTCCATCAACCAGTACAAGGCGCCGAGGTGCGTCTCCTTCGGCCCCATCATCGAGCTGCTCAACTCCAGGGTGCTCTCCAAGCACTTCAGCCCGGCCTGCCCCAAGTACTACAAGTGACCGAATCCCTGTTAATTGGATCTGATCTTCTTCTTCCCGTCGATCATGTCATCGAGAGACATCTCATGGCATGGACCTAGCTAGTGATCGATCTAGCCACTACTACCACCACTATACTAGTCTGCTACTCCACAATAATGTGTCGTGTCCGTTTCCGTGTGACAAATCTCCTAGCTGCTTTAATTGCTCTCCGGCATCGATATTAGATTATGCTATCTATGCTGTCATTCCTTTAAGTGGAATCAATTGGTGTGTGCCTGTAATTGTAAGCTGGAAACGTCATTCTTGGCTGAATGCATAATAGACCGGCCTTGTCGAGTATCTAACATTTGTTGACGTACGTGTATATATGTTGGCATTTTCTCTGGTTTATCTCTCGTACCCTGACCCATTCTTTCAGGCATCCACAATGATTACATTCAGCCAAGAAAATGCTGGCATTTTCTCTGGTTTATGCTGGCATTTTCTCTGGTTTATCTCTCGTACCCCTGACCCATTCTTTCAGGCTCTGTGGTCTACTGGTCTGGATGACGGAAGCCAGGGCGGTGGCCCCGGACGGTGGACGTGCGCCGAGGCGGCAGCCTCTGGAAGCGTGACTACCATGGCTCTACGAGGCAAGGCCGTGGCTCTACATCACAGGGTGCCGAATCTGAGTCACGAGGGTGGCTGTCTCGTCGCCCCGTCTTTTTTTATTTCTTTTCTTTTTCCGTTCACTTCTGGGCGTAATTTCGTCCGGGACGGTATCCATGTACGTATGTGTACGGGTTTCCCTCTGCTAATATATCGAAAGCTAGCAATTGCTGGATCTTTCAAAAAAAAAAAACAATGATTACATACATGATGTCTGTCATTGACTTAATATAGTGCGACACTGTAAACCATTCTGCTATGGCAGGCTTAATTAAATGTGACAACACACTTGTTAATGTATTGTTACAACATATGATTCCTTTGGTTAAAGAAATAGACACTGATTTAGGATTGAATGACTCTATATGCTACTAAAACCTCCTGCTCCCAACTTCGAACAGACCTTCTAACCCCTTAATAGTTGCTCTAAATTATGGAATGATGAATGATACAAGTTGCCTCAAAACTAAAGTCTGGAGTTTTTTTTAAATATTATTTTTTTAACCCGAATTCGAAATATATCACGCGGAATGATTTTATTCCGAATCTATCACGCCGTCGGCACACGGACGGCCGAAACGTTGCTTTCGGCTTGCCGAAAGCCGAAACATGGGTGTGCTGGGCGGGGTGCATGCGCGCTGACACGGCCACAGTGCGGGGCCCGCCCTTTCGGCTCCCAGTGCGCCGAAACGTACCTTTCGGCCGGCAGTCTGCCGAAAACAAGGGGATGACGACGCCGCGGCCGCTCCTTCCTTCCTCCTCCTTTCTTCTTCCTTCTGCTCTCGTTTCTTCTCTCTTTCCCTTCGAAAAACAGTGCTACTAACCTCAATTGATCCCAAAAAATAGCCGATAAATTAGATATCTGCCCCCACAAATCGAAAGAGGAGGTCAAGAGCATCCCGGATCTGTTAATGGGATAGTTTTTGGAGGAGTTTTTGTTTCGGTGGTGGAGCAACGGTGAGCAACAATGGTGGGATGTGGTGGTGTTGGGCAGTAGCAGGAGCGGCGCAGTAATGGTGGTGATGCTCCGTTGAAGTACGACAATAGGGACGACGGATTTTGCACGCATCAAGGGTGAACCCTAATCTTGTAGTTATTTTACGTTTAGTGTCTATATAAGATTTATTAGGTGGAGGTCCTGTTAAGATTTATTATCTATTTAGTATTTGATTATGCAATATATTTGTTTAGGTGGACGACATGTCCGAAGTGGTTAGTATTGTCGTTTACTATGGTTATGGTACTGTCCGCACAAATGAGTCCGGGGTTGATCTGAGTGAATTTGCAAATGTGGAGATTCCGTTGACTGAGCCTGATAAAGCGAGAATAAGCGCGGTTCAGCACTATTTGACGATGAATTTTGGCTTTGATCCTAATTTGTGGACTGTTAGGATTCAGTCGTTATGGTCAAAATCTCGTACAAATATTTGTTGGGAGTTGATACCGCTAGATCGGACACAGGCCTGGGTGAATTGGCTAGCATCATGCAAACGCCGAGGTACGAAACCTATCGTCCTCATGTTGTTTGTGCCTAAGCAGAACAATTTGGCACAAGGTGGCATTGGTTATGAAGCTGGACAAAATAGCCAGGCAACTGGGTCAGAACCTGTTGATCCGTCTGAATTTATGTTTCAAAGTGTAGAGAGTGGTCAGTCGGCAGGAGCTCCCGAAAGCGGTGAGGGTCCTGAAAGTGGTGAGGCTGATGGGGATGAGCATTGGGAGGAGGATGAGGAGGCGGGCGTAGGAAGTATGCAACAACAGATGGAGAACGAAGACAAGGATGGGTTGATGGCAGATCTTAATTCTGACGAAGAAGATAATGCAGAAGATGACGAAGATAATGATGAGGATGTGCCTATTCCTAATTCTTGGAATGAGGACATGTCGACCGTCATGACTGTGAATACTGGGCAGGAATCGTCATGGGAGTATCACATGAATAATATTGAAGTAGGTGCTCAGTATACCTCGAAGCAGCAGCTAAGGGACGCCGTGACACGGTGGGCAATGTCCACACAAAAGATTTACCGAACTGATGTGTCATGTCCGAAATATCTGACACTGAGTTGTGTTGAAATTGGCTGTCCTGGAATGGTGCATGGACACGTTTCGAAGTATGACGTGAATTGGCTCGTCTCGGACATCGTGGCTCACACATGTATCAGAGAGAACATGTTGAAAGAGCATCCAAATCTAACTTCCACTCTCACACGACAGGAGACTGCTCGTTTATCACATACTAGACTTCTTACACCTACTGAGGAGCCTGATAGTTCGTCGCAGCGGCCTACTGGACTTGCTGGTCAGCCTAGTAGTTCGTCGCAGCGGCCTACCGAACATACTTTTCAGCCTAGTAGTTCCTCGCAGCATCCGTCTCCACCTCACGTTCAGCCGACGCCACCTGATGCTTTCCAGCCTGGTAGTTCATCCTGGCAGGCACCCCAGTCGCATTACGGTATGTCCCAGATGGGGATACCACCTCAGTTTTCGTACGGGATGCCTCCTCAGTACCAGATGGGGATGCCTCCGCAGTACCAGATGGGGATGCCTCCGCAGATGGAGCTCGCAGTACAGATGGGGATGCTCGCATACAGATGGTCCTCTCAGGTCATCCTGTACACGTAGGCTGGAACACTTCTTCGGCGCCGTTGACTAGTCTTATGGGACTAGGTACGTTGTTGTTATTAATTATCCATATTTATTTTTTAATATAGTATGCACTTATCTACTAGTAAATTTTTTTCAGGTGGGTCTGCTGATTCACCATACACAGAGATGGACGAGGATGTGTTGTTCCATACGCCACCACCCGTCACACAGGAGACGCAGACACAGCAGGAGACACAGCCACAGGAGGACGCTCCGATGCTGGGCCGAGGTATGCGTGAGCACCTCGACCCAAACCGAAACCGATTGTCACCTTCAGGGCCTCGGCCGCGGAAACCGAAGCCTAGGTATCGTAAGCATAATGAAGTCTGAAACTTTTATCGATGTATGAGACATATTTATGTACCATTCGACGTAATACTATGTATCAGACATATTTGTATCTGTGTACCATTCGATGTAATACTATGTATCAGACATATTATTTTTACAGTTTCTACACACTTATTTAAATTCCCAATAGATAGGTTACAATTACAACATGAAATTAAGATACAACCACATTCTGAAATAACATTCACCTAAACTACATGAACTCATCTCCCGTCGACGCAGCCCCCTGCCTCTGTCGATGGGCCACTTTTGCCCTTCGACGATGCCGCTCCCTTGCCCTTCAACGATGCCTCCGTCTTGCCCTTCGACGCTGCTGCTCTCTTGGCCGTGATGGTAGGCATGAACATGTCATCTTCGTCCTCGCTCTCATCCACCCATGACCACGGATGATCTCCTAACCAATCGAGGAACTTCTCGTCCCTAGTTCTTTGCTCCACCTTCATCCACTTTTCATGCAGCCTGAGAAGTTCCTGTCGTATTTCCCGTGGAGTCCTATGAGCCCAATATGGTTTGAGCCTTGTTGATCTGCTAACCAATGTCGCGTCTATCTCAGTGAGCAAACTATCACTACTAATGAGTTCCTCCCATGGAACTAATTTATTGTCTACCCTAAACTCGGCGGCACATGCAAGAAGGAGCTCAGACTGGTGTCGAAGAAAGCTACGGTAAGGACGAAAACCCGACATCGATGAGTGAATTCGCTGGACTACTTATCAACCTGACTGAGCAACGGCTTTTATAGCCCGGGAAGCGAAGAAAAAGGCGGGAAGAAATATGGCGGGAGAAAATAGCGGGAAGTGAAAGGGCGGGAGAAAATGGCGGGAAGAAATATGGCGGGAAGAAATATGGCGGGAGAAAATAGCGGGAAGTGAAAGGGCGGGAGAAAATGGCGGGAAGAAATATGGCGGGAGAAAATAGCGGGAAGTGAAAGGGCGGGAGAAAATGGCGGGAAGAAAGGGCGCGACAAACTGGCGGGAATGAGGTATCGGGCAAGGTGGCGAAATAAAAGGCGGGAAGAATTATGGCGCGACAAACTGGCGGGAAGAGAAAATTCACCTTTAAATAAACCACTACATCTGAAATAAAGATACAACCTGTTGCGACACGATACATCTCTAAATAAAAAACCAGGACTGAAATTAAGATACAACATGTTGGTACTATTAAAATAAATTGACCATAATTCTACTAACCGGCTACGGGTTAAATATAGTGCGACCAAAACAAGAAAAGGGCCAAAATGCAAAAAAAGCAGCGTTGCGGCCGAAACACGGTGGAATCGGCTGACCGTCTACGCGAAAGGGTCCAGCCTCTGACGCGGGCCCGGCCTGGGAAAGTTTCGGCCGTCAGCTGGCCGAAATACTCCTTTCGGCCGACAGAGGGCCAAAACATGTGTTTCGGCCGGCCGTTCGCCGACGATGCAATATATCTGGAATATTTTCATTCTGCGTAATATTTTTTGAATTCTGATTAAAAAAATAATATTTAAAAAAAAACTCCTAAAGTCTGCATATAAAAAAGACAACAGAAATTAAGCTCCCATGATTGCACAGTAATTTTTCACATTATGACGACCGAGAATTCTTCCCCCTGCAAACTTACCATTTTGCATATCGGAAGTTCAGAACTCATAGGTCATATTGATTATGTGTTCCACGTTTTCCTACAGGGCTAGAGGAGCTCAAAATTCTCGGTCGCAGAGAACAGTAAATAGTAATAACAGCCAAACTGCTTGACCAGCATAGCACAACTTTACAACAAGGCAACAACACAGTAAATTTATACGGCATATCCCTGCCTTCATATATGTCTGATTCTCTGATACATAAATTATCAAGTGTAAACAAATCCCATATTGCAACTACTGGTCCACATTATATGTTGCACATAAATAGACTATTATTTATGATTATAATTATACAATGTAAACACACGATCATCATGGATTGATTTTTAGACTATGGTGCCACTGTTCCACTTTGGTCTTCTGTTACAGGAAGGTGTCCAATGTCCATCCTACGTGCATCTCAGAACATCCGGAATTCTTCTCAATTTTGGCCCATGCCCCAGGCGTTTTGGCTTTATATCCTAGTATGTTAACAACTCAAATGTCATGCACTGGAGTTTATAACAAAAAATATTTATAATATTGAAAATGCCTACGATTGAAGGAGATACTCATAACATGATCAGCAGGTCAATATTACTGGTTAGACTCACATTTTCAGGGTGTAACTGGGCACATATCTATTATGCTTTTGGTTAAACACATCAGTATAAATATTGACCTGGTGTGCTACATAAAACGCATCTTTGTACTAATTGTCAACAAAACGCCACTCTTTGGTTTCTCCAAACAAATGTAGCAAGGAAAGCCCAAATTGGATGCAAGACCAGACCAAAGGCATCAATCACAGCCTTGTTGTTTTGTTCTTATTAAAAACATGTAAAAAGAAAACGCAACAGATAAAATGGACATCATTTAAACTGCCCAAAAAACTTTCTGTTGAGCTGTTGCAGTATACCTGGTCAAATATTGCTGTCGGGATGGCAAGTGTCGCCACTGCATTAGGGGCGTCTACTATTCCAGATATCCTACCCTCACATGGGCAGCATGATAGTAAAAGATAAACCTGCATATAACCCAAAGTTAAGAACTTCAGATAGCATTCCTTTTACATGACTTACAGGATGACAATTAATAAACCTACTGCCTACCTGCTCCTTGGAGTACCCAAATCTGGAAAGGTACTCAATGGCATTGAGAACTGCACACTTGTACGCGACTGATGCATCAAGGAAATGCTGCTTCCCAGACTCATCCACACTGATGCCCTCAAAGACTAACCATTCTGAGAAACGTGGCTCCACTGGACCTATCTCAAAGATAGGATTCACATGAAGTGCTGTCGGACCAACAGGAGTCAAGTATTCCTTCATGCCACCTCTTATAATCTCACACCTACATAAATGCGACAATGAAATTAGTGGGATTTCACAAGCACACCATGAGAAGACATCCGCGTGGAGTCAAGTTCTCTTGCATTAATCCATTGGAGCAAGAGATGGAGTAGACAACTATCAGAAACCAGACGCATTTAAGAGCTATAACACAACAAGTATTGAAAAGTGTAGACAAGAACAAAGGCAATTACTTTAGCTCAAGGAATCCACTCATTTCTATTGCTCCACAAAATGAGACTTCACCATCACCTTGGGAGAAATGCATATCACCAGTACTCAAATTTGCTCCCTCAACAAATACTGGTAGATAAACTTTGGAACCTCTGCTTAGATTCTTTATGTCACAGTTCCCCCCGTTCTCTCTGCCAGGAATAGTTCTTGCTGCTTCATTAGCAATTTTTTGCCATTCAGCAGTCCCTTCTTGAATCTGCACACATTTCATGCATTGTCAACGATAGCTCTTAGCGATACACATTATAAACAAAGTATCAATGGACATGGGGCTTGAAGTTGTTCAGAACCTGACCAGTGAATCTTATTTTCATGTCTGACAGTATACATCTTCTGGACTATATTCAGTTGATTTGTTCAATCTATCTATGCAGTTGTGATATTTTTGGTGGGATTGTTCATATCTACATTCCTGCAGCATGGGAGCTTACAGTACCTCCACAGATCAATATATTATTCTGGGTCATGGCTAACGATAGGCGTCAGTAGAAGGGGTCAGGTTGATGACGGTGGTTGTTTACCATTCACAACTTGTTCTTTGACTGTGTGGTGGCTACAGACTTGGCGTGGTGCTTACTAGTTATTGCTTCATGTAGCTGGGCTGTTTTATGGAGTTTATGGAAGATAAATAATGATATGTGTTTTCAGGGTGCTGCTGGAAGAGCATATTGCATGGATGAACTCAATGCAGAATATGGTGCTATGCAAGAATATGCAATCTCCGCTGATAGGTCGCTGTTTTTTGCTGGTGGAGAAGAAGCAAACAAACAAATGAGGATCACCTGGTGGGGTGGGTGGGGGGGAGGGGGGGAGGGGTCGAACAGGGAGCTTTCGGGTCCTGGGCAATAAAGGTAACAATTATGTACCTATGCAATGTACGTGTTGTCATATTTCATGCACTAGCCAACTATCCCAAAAGTCCGAACTAATGGAAAGGCTAGTGTAATCCACATATACTGCGCAAGTCTCAGAGGGGTATGACTCAAGAGGTCTATACGTGGACTCAGAGGTATGGCTCCAGAGGTCTATATACATGGACACAAAGGGGGCTAGGAGCATTTTTTAATAAATTGCGCAAACCAGGACTCGAACTCGAGACCTTAGGCTCTGATACCATATCATATTTTATGCACTAGCCAACTGTCTCAAAAGTCCGAACTGATGGAAAGGCTTGTGTAATCCACATATACATGTCATGTTTCATGCACTAGCCAACTATCCCAAAAGTTTGAACTGATGGAAAGACTAGTGCAATTCATATATATATGTGGATTATTACGAGCAATTTTTTAATAAATTGCGAAAGCCACGACTCGAACTTGAGACCTCAGGCTCTGGTACTATGTCATGTTTCATGCACTAGCCAACTATCCCAAAAGTCCGAACTGATGGAAAGGCCAGTGTAATCCACATATATTGTAACACGTGTCTCTGTTCACTGTCCAACAAAAACGTTTAGCAGTAGAAAATAATATGTTATCTTTCAGTTTTTTCAGTGTTGTCTGCATACACCTTAAACTTCAGTCTAGCACACAGCCGCAGATAAATCCCTCTGCCTGAGATCATTCACACTGTAAAACTCATGCTGGTTTCATTAATGCAAGGAAGACAGAGGAGTGGCCCTGTTTTTCTACCACAAATAGCTTAGATCTCCTAGATTTATCTCGACGTGTAAAATTGTTGTACTGAATTCTGGCCCACATAAGAAGGATAACATAATTTATAAATACTGCAAACAATGTTTCATTTAATCTTTCGAGCTAAAGTGAAACCATTACTCAGGCAGCAGGTCATACCTTTCCAAGTAAGCAGTTTTCAGAGGTTGGTAAGTTAGCAAGGGGCCTCTGGTGTAGAACTTCACACAGTTTCAGAGACTCGTGACTTGCCTCGATCAATTTGCTTTCCCTTTCATTCCATATATTAAGAAGTTCGAGTGATGGTGCCGTTCCCACTATACCAGGATGAGTTAAACCCGGAAATCGAACGCCTGGTATACACAAAATGGAGCTATTGGATGATCTAAAGTTGAAAGGCTTCATTCAGAGCAATAGCAAGAACTTTTACCAGGTATCTGAGGGGAGTATGCATAAATTCCTTCAAAATACCAAATGGCTTTTCTTGCACTTGGGAAGTGGTCGGTTAAGAAACCACCTCCATTCTCCCTTTCAAATATTCCAGTATAACCCCACTCATCACCAGGAAGCGGACCGAGGTTGCAGATCTCTACCGCAAGAAGATCACCAGGTGAAGCTGGAACCCCTTCAGCATCAATTACTCTAAAGGGGCCACTAAGATAATGAGTCTGTGGAAAATCTACAATCATTATGGCACCACTCTTGCATTTAATGAGAATAACTAAAATAAAAAACATCAAACAACTTCGCATCCATAAGAAAAAAAAAATGTCTACTTACAATTGTGAGATCCAGAAACTTGATATCATCTGCAGAGTCATCATCTCTAACCCGTCCGCCAGTCCAATCGACCATCTCAACACGGAATAATTCCCCTTCAGTTACATCAGCAACAGGAGGGATATCTGGATGCCAGCGGTTATGGAGATGAACCTTTTGCTCCCATGGCTTCTTCTTCACATCTATGGGCACTACAAGTCTGGGAGTCAGAGGAGCCATCTTTTGTTATGTAACTTCACTACTTCAGAGCTTCATCCTTTTGTAAGCTCCGTGCATCTTAATATGGTAACATCAACTTCGATGAGTCACACTAAAGCCAAAAAGGACAGAAAAATCCACGGAAGACAACATTTAGATATACATCCACTTTGAAAATACATTGAATTATGAATGGTGGTGCTTCCAAGAATTCGACACATCTTTACCTAGCAATAATAGTGAACGCTCATAAGTGATTAATAATTCATAACTGGGTCACCATCAAGTAAGAATTTTCCTGCTGGTCCCTCAAATCTCTATAGGCCATCCAGAGCTCAGAAGGTGAGATTTTTGTGGTCCAAAGTGATCCTAACTAACTTGGGTTGTCTTATTCATTTGTACTTTTTAGAGGCTGCGTCATGCATGACTTATGCTACTGAGCACGCAATTAGCTTTTATGGCAGTATTCAAATATAATCTGAAGATTCATCCCGTCACAAATTGAAGAAGCCCCTAATATTAGGAAATGATTTATTATGTCTCCTTCTGCACCACATTTACAATTTACTACTTAGTAGTCAACTACGAATTTATTCTGTGTTCCAAGAAGCAAATTCTATAACCCTAACAGCAGTGATAACGTTCTTCTGTTAGAGAGTGATGAACAGCCACGTAAAGTTCAGGATTACAACTTCAAAATATTACCATGGAGTCAAGGTTGCAAATATATCATTTTTACAAATGAGCAACAAAAGTCAATTGTACAATTCATATTGATAGTCCAAATTTGTTTCTTCTTCTTTTTGTCTAAAAGGGTCTTAACCTGCAACAGGTGTTTTTCCATAAAACTCGGAATAAAGAGTTGCGTCTGCGTGAAATAGAAGTTAAAGGCTTTATCTGCTTCCCCCAACATTAACATTTTATTGTGACTATATTCACATTATCAGCAGTAACTAACAACATTGTAGCCTTAACAAACCTTTTCACATCAAACAAAGCATGTGTTCCCAAAGCGATCCCGTCTCTTTGGCACCAATCCGACAATGATTTAGGAATCCCAGCCACATGTTTCAAAAATTTATGCTCCCAAATCAACGTCCATGACCTTAAGTTCTCAACCTCCCAGCTTGGAGTCTACATGATACACATTGATCCATTCTCCAATGTTCGTCATGAAACACATTCTCCCCAGCAGCAATATATTTCTTTGGCCTGTGTTACTGTACAAAAGATCCTTGGATCGGCAACATTAGCGTTGGGCTGTCAAATTTTGGTGACAACAGCCTGTCTCCTAACATCTTTAGGCTCCAGCCTGCATCCTTTCTCATCCCATTCTTCTTCATCCACTGCAAGATCTCCTCAGCCTCCTGCCATCTCCCCGTCTCTGCATATAAATTTGACAACAGCACATAATGTGAAGCATTCTCAGGCTCCAACTCCACCAACCTTGTAATCACATGCTCACTCAACCGTGAGTCGCCATGAGCCGTGCAACCTCGCAATAGTAAGCCCCAGATGACTGTATTTGGCTGTGCTGGCATTGTCTCAACAAGGCTAAATGCGTCATCCAGGTGTCCAGAGCGACTAAGAAGATCAACCATGCATCCAAAGTGCTTGATCCCAGGTTGAAACCCATACTCTCCTTGTACGATTAGGTTAAATATTTTCCTACCAATGTCAACAAACCCAGCATGGGCACATGCACAAAGAACACAAATGAGTGTCACTGCATCTGGCCGGACACCATCAGCCTCCATCCTGTAGAACCATTGCAATGCCATTGTGCCATCATGTGCAAGAGCAAGCGCTCCAATGATAGAATTCCAAGTATAGACATTCCTCTCGACCATTTCTGAGAATACACGTGCCCCGTCCACGATGTGTCCACACTTCCCATACATGTCTACGAGCGCAGTGCCTAATACAACATCCAGATCCCAGCCCTGCTTCTGCACGTACTCATCAATCCAAGTGCCAGTTTCGACAGCTCCATGGGCCGCACATGCGCCAAGCGCAGCTACCATGGTGACCCGGTTGGGGGCAACAGAAGCAGCCAGCATCCGCCGGAATGTGGCAAGGGCCTGAAAGTTGCGGCCGCGATTTTTGTATGAGGTGATTATGGTGGTCCACGCGACAACATCCGGAAGTGTCATATCGTCGAACAGCTGCTCGGCGTGGGCCAAGTCTGGGTCGCAGGCGGCGTAACGTGCGAGGAGGGCGTTGCGGACGTGGATGTCGCGCGAGAAGCCGGACTTGGCCACCTGAGAATGCACGACTCTCAGGTCGGGGAGGGAGGAAAGGGAGGTGAGCAGGAGCGGGAAGGTGTAGCGGTTGGGGCGGACGCCGAGGCAGAGGAAGCGACGGAAAAGCGGGAGCGGGGAGCAGTCGGGGCCGCGTTGGAGGGAGCGGAGGATGGAGTTGAATAGGAATACGTGGGGGCGGGAGAAGGAGGCGAAGATGGAGAGCGCGGGGCTGAGGTGGCGGAGGCGGCCGCAGGCGAGGAAGAAGGCGGAGACGACGGTGGTGGAGCGCAGGAGGGCGGGTTCGCGGAGGATGGCGCTGCGGAGGGGCGCGAGCGCGGCGGAGGAGGTGCAGGTGTTGATCGCGTGCAGCGTGCGCGTGACGGCGAGCGGCGGCGCCGAGGACGACGGGCGGAGTGGCGGCGGTAGGCGGGCGGTCATACTGGCGGGGTGCCTTGTTTCACTCGCTGCCCTGTTTTCGCTTGACTCGTCGGGATCCCTGAGCCCTGTATCAAGTTTCGTAATTTGGGTTTTGGGAGACAAAATTGCGCAACTTATTCTACAAAATATAGAAATAAAACCACTTTTGCAGCAAACCATATATTTTTCTAGGAGGCTACTACACATAGAACGTTCTATGTTTAAGCAGATCTGTAGAACGATTCCGACAGCGATGATCCTAATCGCGTCCATCAGAGTGATTTGCGCGAAAACCAAATGAGCCGCTCCCAAATTCACGTCAACATGCACACCATCTTTGCATGCATGCCAATAGAACCATAGTTATTGATGTCAGCAACATTAAATGTGAAAATCCAAAAACTTAAAATGTTGTGTAGCTCAAATCGTTTATTTGATTGAAAATCCGTTTTGACCGTTGGACTAGTCGCGACGAGATCTTCGAAACTAGATCCCATGTTGGTATGTTTCGACGAATTTTTTTTCGGACCCAAAAGTTACCCGCATATTACACATGAGTTACCCGGTGTTTAATACGTAAGTTACCCACCATATAGTATATCAGTTACCCATCCTAATAAAAAGGGTATGTGCGGTGATTCTTTTGCATGAATATAGAAAAAGATAAAATTGGTAACATCATCCGCAATAAATGCGAAGTTTTATAATTTTAAAGGGTTTTGTAGCTCAAACCATTTATGCGATTTAGAATCCGTTGTCATTATTAGACTAGTCATGACGATATCTTCGAAACTAGATCCATGTTGATATGTTTCAACAACTTTGTTTTAACCAAAAGTTACCCACTCTTCACACGTGTCATGACGAGATCTTCGAAACTAAATCTAATGTTGATATGTTTCAACAAATTTGTTTTAACCAAAAGTTACCCACTCTTCACACGTGAGTTACCCAGGGCTTGGTACCTAAGTTACGCATGCTTTAGTGCATAAGTTACCCACTCTAAGAACGGTCTCTTTATAGGTTCTTTTGCATGCATGCATAAAAGACAAAATTGCCGATCTCATCGTACTAAATGCGAAATAAAAAAATTAAAATTTCTAGTGACAACTATATCACGAATAAATAGGTAACTTCGTCAGTACTAGGTGGGTAACTATTACAGAGAGTTTAGGGTAACTATATCGATTTCGTGCTGATAACTATATCATGAACACATAGGTAACTCTATCAATATTATGTGGGTAATTCTATCAGTATTAGGTGGATAACTATTACTTAAAGAGTAGAGTAACTACGTCGATGTCATGGTGATAACTATATCGGACACATGGATAACTCCATCAGTTGTGGGTGGGTAACTGCATCAGTTGTGGGTGGGTAACTCCAGCAGTATTGGGTGGGTAACTCCATCAGTATATGGTGGGTAACTTCATCAGTATTGCGTGGATAACTATTACCGAGAGAGTAGTGTAACTTTATCGATCTCATGGTGGATAAGTATTTCATGAATAAATGGGTAACTCCATCAATTCTGGATGGTTAACTCCATCAGTATAGGGTCGGTAACTCCATTTATACTGGCTGGCTAACTCCATCAGTACATGATGGGTAACTATTATCGAGAGATTGTGAGCACGGAACCATCATCAAAACTGATTATTCACCTAGCTGTTGAAGGTATAGTTGTAGCCAAGTTATCTAGATGTACACGTCACGATAACCATCACGATACTCATGTAGTTATCGACTTATGAGCCCGGAGCCATCATCAAAATTGATGTATTTACCCACTTAATTATTCATGATGCAGTTACCACCCTAAAGTAGTATATCACCTATAAAACTAGGTGTTCACACAGAACAAGTAAAAGTGAGAGCTAACTTCAAACAAAATCTAATTTTCAATAGGTGGGTAACTCATGTATTACAGCTGGGTAACTTCAGTGTTAACGGCGGGTAACTTTTTAGTCCAAAAAAAAGTTGTCCGAAACATATCAACATGGGATCTAGTTTTGAAGATCTCGCCGCGACTATTCCAACGGTGAAAGCGGAAGTTTATTCGGATAAATGGTTTGAGCTGTAGGACTTTTTGAATTTTCGAATTTATATGAAATTTGAGTGACGTAAGCAATTTTGTCCTATTGCTTACATGCACTAGACTTCCTCTCAGTTTGGATTTTGCTTCCGCTCACATGACGTACACCTCGACTCCGCATCCCTACCGTTTCTATGCCTCGCTCGATTGAACGGTTCGCATCACGTTCTAGGAATAAGAAAACCTACCGACCGTTCTAGGAATAGAAATTCCCATTTTTCTATTATTTACACCAAGAAACAAAAACATTTTTTTAGGTGAAGAAACAAAACCATTTTTCTGTATTTTTTGCGACCACCACAAAATCAAAATGTGGTGTTTGCTGTAATTTTCTCTATTTGGGAGCACCTAGGTCTCGGTCGAAAATATAGCTGGCCATACTTCGTAAAGAAACCCTCAAAATGGGCCAGAAAAGGAATTATTGCACACAAGGAATCGTCATTTTTTGCACATCATCAAACAGAAATAGTAATGTAAGAATTTTATGTCTAGAAATTTGCAACCATACCTGGTATTGCACGGCAGTTTTTTCAATGTACAGCTATTCGGTTTTCATTAGATGAAAATCAAAATACTAATTACTTGAGGCATAAGAATTACTCCATTGAGCTAGAAATAGCTAGCGTCCCTTAAGAAAAGAAACACTTAAATGTACCACATAGGCACATAGTAACAAACAAATAGAAGTGACCATAATCGGAGAGAGGTTAACACATGGCGCAACCACAGTTTACAGAAGGATAGTTCATGATGCTGAGCACATCCAGATCTCATAACAGGGTGCAAATTTACGACACACCCCTGATGCTGACAGAATTGTTTAGACATCGTTGCAGTTATCAACCGATAAACTTACATCACAGATAAAACTATCTAAAAATGAAAAAAAAAAAAAGGAAATGTCAGAAAACATCAGCCAAATATACTTCCTCTTCCGTTACCTAAGGGCACTCAGTTGTTTCACTAGAACAGTTCCTTGGCTTCTGAAACTTGATTGGTATTTGTGCCATCTGCGGCTGATGCCTCCTGACCTGTAATGGATGATGCATAAGAATGCAATCCGTGCCAATACCCTGATTATATTTGAAATGGTCGAAATTTCAGTACCTTCACACCAGCCATTGATAATAACTTGTGAGAAGCAACATAAACATGATCTGAGTTGTCAATCCTTTTCTCAACAAAATAGATGACTTCAGATACACCTGACTGTAAGAAAGAACAGCACAATTGTTAGAATTGAGCAGTCGATACTCCAAATTTTGTGAGCACAGGTAGAAGTTACTGCCACAGTGATAATTAATTTAGATTTCAGGGAGAATAGTGAAAGGTAAAACCAGTAATTTCATAGTACAAAATTTACATGGCACTTATCTCCGGTACATTTAAGAGGGAATAGACGAATAGTGAATAAATGAAAACTGCTGACTGAAAGGTCAGACAAATGAATCATTGAAAATGTAGTGTTTGCATATATTAAAGTAATAAACTTAGCTTGAAGAATCAGAGTTCAGAATGTTTAAATAAAGCATGAAAAGATTCTATACTAGTACAAACTTAGGTGGACATCTATATAATGCATGGCTAGAATTTAGAAATATAAAAAAACATGTAACAAAGAAAATATGAGATTTGAAAGCATTTCATGAAAGCTTCAAACACAAGTGAGCCACTGTAGGAACTAACCTGGATGATAATCTTAGCACACTCGTTGCAGGGGAACATGGTGACATATAACTTCTGCAGTAAAAGGGAAATAACAATGGGTTCATTTTAAGACTCCTAAAGACGGGTCAGTGGCGCTACTGAGTACTACTAACTACATGATGGAGTAGGACAACGGAAAGACCAACCTGTCCAGCCGCTGAAGCATGGTTTGTGTTTAAAATAGCATTAACTTCGGCATGAACAACATAGCTGCAAAGAGTAAGAGATTCTGGTGGTTACAATTGAGCAGCATTTAGCAAATGCATAGAAATATGAGTACCTCATAATGTCAAAACCAATGTTAGGATTGCTACAAAAACACGCAGAAAATTCAGATGGTGGAACATTTACTTGTTTGCAATTCAAGTAATAAAACTTAAATTTCTTAGAAAAAGGTTGGATGACAAAAAAAAATTAGGTGGGAAGATATGCAGGGTCAACAACTTTCCAAATGGCAAGCCAGACAATCAAGCATGATGTGAATTGCTAACTAGCAGTGCAGCTATAATGCTTATGAGATCAATTGTTGTTTTCAGAAAACAAAGGAACTCGGAGCTCCATTCACAATATAGGACAAAATAGAAAAGGTTATCATGTGCAACATGACACTGGCATTTAATTGAGAAACAAGCTATTTTGAGACGCTCTAAGGAGGTAAGCTGAGAGTTTAATCCTAACCGTCCATTGACCAAGGGTAGATTTGGCCATATGAGCTCTCTACTTATAGCATGTTATCAGTTGTGTCTGTTAGAAAGGATATCCATTCCTGATAGATAGATTATTATTTTTTATTCAGAAAACGACTGTCATGTGTAAACAAATGCAAATTTCTATTTCATACCACATAATATGGTTCAGGATTAGGAGCTAGATAGATGTACTGCAGATTTTCATATGATACATGAAAGATGATGTTTGTCACGTTAGCTTTGGTATGGTCCAGGCTCACATGTAGATAAATAGAAATTTATCTTGCACCGCACATACGATCACAGGAACAAATCATCAGATGTGGAGAATTACTGATTTTGGTCTACATACTCCTGGTAGAAGCGCTCAAAGTTAATATATTATGTACGTCCGTGTGTGTTACTAATGACATGAAAATTGAAGCTGGTTATCTAAATTAAGTATACATGTACTCTTTTACTTTAGTTGCGCTAAATGCATTTATAATTACTTGTACCCGACATGCTACCAGGTCATAAAAAGTAGTCATTACTTTACACTTCTGAAAGGGAGAAAAAGGAAATAAAATAGGATGATAGGAAGACTCTAATTTGCAGTACCGTACTATCTTTTTTATCATTGTTCGTTCATGAAAATATTATTTACTTCCTTCTGTCTACTGAGTACAAAGTCTATATGACCAGTAAATATTAGTCAGCAGACCATGCAGAATTAATGGCTCATATTTGTTTGTAGCTTAAAATTTTCTCTTGAGAAAGACCCAATTTATCAATAGATAGGAATTTTGTTCAAGCTACAATTCTTTTCTGTTCATTAGATGTCCTTATATTAGTTATGTTCTAAAATAATAGAAAGCAACAACCATTTGACTGAAGAGTTCACTTACGGATATTTTGTCTCCAATGGATCCCCTCTTGCAGATTTCTGTAGTAAGAGAGGTACAAAGAGAGAGATATAAGGAACTATCGAATTCCAGCAAGCATGGGAAAACAGTATTTGATTGAATACGAAATGAACATAACACTGGAAATTCAAAGTTACACTAGCATCACTAAAAATAATCATTATTTCTTATTACTGAATGGCAATCAATTTACATCCTGCTAATTATAGCTTCACAGAAACTACCTTTGCCCAAGGAAGCTTATCATCTGAACAACCTCTTGGGAATCCGTTGTAGCCAATACCTGGTTGAGAAAATAAAACATTTGAATTATATTATCTAAAGATGAACCATTATGGCGCTTGGCCTATAATAGCAATCCTTGTACTTGCTTATCACAGCTGCAGCGACCAATTAAAATGGGATTTTGGATTTAATCAAGTTGCAGATCATAAATCAGTCATGGGCTACATTGATGGCATTCAAAATAGATGCCTCAAATGTTGAAGTCCACTAACATACAAACTGAATGGCTGAATCTAATATTCTGAGTTTCAGACTCGCCTAGGATGATGCCTTCTTGGCTAACCAAGCATGCTCCAACCTGCATAAAAAGGATTTTAGGTGCATAGATCATAATTTTTCACTAACAAGTGTGACAAAATAAAGAATCTTGCAAGAGTTGCTGCATGCTACATTATATTAAGATTTATTTTTACACCACATTCACTGAATAAATATATGTCAAAACAAACTTCTTTCAATACCATCAACGGAACCTCCAAAGATCCATGGATATTTTCTGCTTTATGTGAGAAGCTTTGAAGCACCAGAATGGATTTAGTATAACCAGATTAATCAATTATTCCTTGGATCCGCGTAGAAAGCGATCAACTGATTTTGCGTGGTGTCGCAGTTGAACCAATAGCGCCCGCCACCACTCATTGTGTCCGGCGGCACTGGAGTGAGTTTGACGTAGAATATGTTTTTTTTTAAGCAAGCAACTGCCTAATAGCGAGTCTCAAATGTGCTATTCTTCTGCAACGGAGAAAATAGTTTGCTTGTCAGATTCTGACATCAGAATCAGCATATGCTGACAAAGTGACAATCAATTAGTATTTTCTTTTGTTCTACACCTTGCAGGAGGGTGTGCTGTGAGCTGTGTTGCCTTTCTATTTGACCGTTGGTTACATATATATAAGTATATAACCATACAAATCTAAGCTTCAAGCTGCCCCTATACTTTCAGTTATCTCAGCTAGCGGTTTTATTGAGGAATTTATACAAACAGCGTGAGCGCAGACACATAAAGTTCAAGGTTGATGTTTTCGACAGGCATCAACATTTACTTCACCTGCCGGTTAGGATCCTTGGACCGCTCAGCCGAAAGGAATGCGATCGCCATGAAGTAGTCGTCCCACGAGATAAACCTGCAACAACATCACAAGCGCCTCAGAGGCACGAATCTTCACTCATGCTTAACAAGAGCGGCAACGAAGCTACGCGAGGCCGCGAGGGGTAGTAAAAGAGGGTCGGACGACGAGTACTAACCCTTCCCTCTTGGTTATTTTGTAGGGGTCCTGCGCCGGCGGGCTCCCGGCGGTGGAGCCGTTCACGGGGAGAGGCTCGCCGCGCGGCGGGTGTGGGTTCTGGGGCTTGGCGTTGGTTGCCGTGTAGGAGGACAGGAAGCGGTGCGCGGCCACGGCGGCTACGGCGCCCGCGGCGGCCGAGAGGGACGCTATGGCGAGATCCCTCGTCGAGGCCATCACGCTGGTGTGTACTGCGGTGCGGCGCCGCCGCGCTGTCTAGATCCAGAGGTCGCGGCCTATGGAACGCGGGAAATTTTGGGGGCACTATGGTTGCCGCTTCTTTCTTTCTTTTTTACTTGGTCGCTTCTATTGACTACCGAGAAAGTATTAGTGGAAACTTACGCATTTTTAGGCCTCTTTGGTTCATAGGAATTGAAAAGCATAGGAATAGAAAAAAAATAGTAATAAAATATCATGACATGTGGAATCCTATAGAAACTGAAAATGCAGGAACCAATTACACTAATTAATTTTAATTATTTGGTTGCAGCACAGGAAACACGCAGGAATTTTTTATGGAGTTGAGTCATAGTTGTCATAAACTCATATGAATTTTTCCATGAGCTCCAACATCTTGCTAGAATTCCTATGGAATTGTAGTGTAGGAAAGCAATCCATAGGAATTTTGAAGGATTCATTCCTTTGAACCAAATGGATTCCATAGAAAAAAAATTCTATGGATTGGAATCCTATAAAATTCTTTTGAAAATCCTTTGAACCAAAGAGGCCCTTAACATGAATAGCTTTTGAGGTTGATTTGATTCAGAAATCTCGAACTTGATTTTCTTTAATTTCTAATGAGTTTTGGGACAATGTTGGGAGGGGAGAGGATAGATGAGGTGTTTTGCGCAAACATGGGACGAGCAACGCGGGCGTGATTTCGGAAAAAAATGCATCGTTTGGTGGTGTCTCATCCTAGTTGTACATTTCAAAAATCCAATGACGCACGTCCTGGTTTCCATGTTTTCACTGAAAATAGGTTTCATTTCGATACTTTCTCCTCCTCGGGTGGGTCACGGAGTGTTGATGCCGACAAGGACAGCGCTGCTGGATCCAACTCCATTTGATGACTGATGTCAATATACAGAAAATGTCACGAGCTATGTATATAATTCGACTGGATGGGTGCCAAAAGTACTGGAGATCGAGCGGTCAGCTACGAGCTGACTGTTTTCATTCAAGTATGGATACAGAACATCATTGGAATGCGTTGATTGTTCTCCGTGTATGTAAGTAGACAGAAAATATTTCTTGCTGTAAGATTAATGAGCAGCTATGCGTTTGTTGTTCTCTGTATGTACGTCGACAAGAAGAACATTTTCTTTAATGTACTCTGTATGTTAATGAGCGGATGCATACTCAGAAACTGGTACATTAACTTTTAGGGTCTGTTTGGATTGCAGGTAAAATTTCCCCTCCGTAATTCTCCCCATAAAATATACGGACCTAACGAGGTATGTAATTCTACCTGACGGTTTCCGGAAAACGCCGATCCAAGCGGGACCTTAGTTGGTGATGATCATTTGGCAACAGCACATGAATCAGGACTGAAGGAAACAAAAATCTAATCTTCACTATAATATGATATGGAAGCCTGGTAGAAGAAAACAAAACAAATTTTGCGCATCCAGGGAATCGAACCCTGGTCAGTACCGTGGGAGGGTACTATGATACCACTACACCAGATGCGCTTCACGTCATATGAGAGGAAGTGAAACATAATGATTTTCTTTTGCCTGATGAACTGGATGACTTGTGAAAACTAGAAGATTGTTCTTGTTGCCATTTTGGCGGAAAGCATCAGTGTTTTTTATTCAATACACACTACCATACCAGACCATTGTTGTGGTAATGAACCAGGACAAACGTGACACGGCAAACAGGATGCATTTTTTTTTTAACGGGCAAAACAAAAACATGATGCATGAAGTGGTAATGAACCAGGACAGGCAAAGGTGCAACACATATTCTGTAGCGAAAGAAAACACACAGGATGACAAAATCATCCATTTGTATTCTTCGTTACTCGTACAAATGATTGACCCGAGTCCATCGATGACAATACCATACGATCGATCCTTAATTGTAGGAAACCCAAATCGTGCTAGCGCGTGGTAGTTCAGAACTTATCGACCTTGTCAGCCCTGACGACGGGGTTGGCCTGGGAGATGGCATCGCGGCCGGCGCCCCTGTAGTCGTAGCTGCAGTCGTGCCTGTCCGAGTAGCGGTGCTCGCCGCAGAACACGCCGCCGCACCGGCACTCGAACCCCGTCAAGCCCACCTTCCTCCCGCACGCGGCGCACCTGCTCTTCTTGGTCTTCGCCCCTTGCTCGTCCTCTCGCTCCCTGGACGTCGTCGCCGCCACCGCTTCGGGCTCCGCAGACGCCTGCAGCTGGGCCTCGCCCCGGCGGAGGCTTTCGCGGAAGCATCGTGAGCAGAGGCCGCCGGTTTCCGGGGAGCCGAAGAAACCGCATCCGTTGGCGCACGGGAGCGGCGCCGCGGGCTCCTGTGGCAGCTGCTGGCGGGAGTCGTCCGGATTCTTGCTCCTTTGCTCCATCGGTCGATGAGGCGGTCGGGAACTGGGAACTGGACTACTGAAGGCAGCGAGATGTGGGAGGAGGGTTGGCACCGACGGAACTAAGGTGCGGGAGGCTTCCGGAAGGTGGATCGGATGGATGACGATCAGTAGTGTCAGTGTGTGACGAACGGTGCCGTACTGTCGTTTCTGTCAGTAGCGGAGGTGATGGAGCACTGGGAGTGGAGTTACGTGTTTTGCGCGGGATGCAAATGCAACCGCGGCCGGGAGACTTCTGTTGCTGAGCCGTGAGCGGTTCTGCGCAGTGCAGGTAACGAGGTAACCCTGTGTCTTTTAGTACCGCCGTTCAGCCTCGGACATACCGGACCATATCAGGTTCTGTCACTCCGAGAAAAACTTAGGGCTCGTTTATCTCCCTCGTTTTTTTTTTTTTTTTTTGAGAAAGAGGGCCTCACCCCGGTTTCATTTAAGAAACTATATTACATCGTTTACCAGCAGTTATCCGAGGTCATTTAAAGTGCATAAAGGACATTACCCTTTCTATTGAAGGAACAAAATACATCAACTTCCAAAACTTTTTAGACAGCTAGACAGAAACCGAAACTAAAGGAACATCTACTTCCGACCAAGGGGGTTTTCTTTTTCAATGGATCTTGAGCACATCTCCATCGTCAACAAGCGAGATGGAGCTTTCTGTCATCTTCTTCTTCAGGTCTTCAGAAGAGATCCTCCAGACCAGTTTTTCGTCAGCTTCTGAGTCATGTCTCCAATCACAGTTTCCAATCTTCCTCTTATGAGCATGGAGAACAGGACCTTCCACTGGGATAGCAAATAAGCCAGTTTTCTCCATAGGACCTGCATATCCGACCAGCCAGTGCGATTAAAGCATAGGTCATTTCTGATAGTCCAGATAACCCAATGAGCAGCAGCTTGCACACAGTTTTCAATCATATACTTTTTGTCACACAGCCACATGCTGGCGACTCCCTCAAAGGAAGCATTATTGCCCTCCAGACCTATAAGAGGTCTCAGGTCAGACCAAATAACTTTGGCCACAACACAGTTAAAAAATAGATGAGAGCATGTTTCCAATTCACTACAGAAGACACAATTTAAGTCATCTACTTTTTGTCTCTTAACCACGTTATCTCTAGTGAGAGTCTTGTTGTGTGCAAGAAGCCATAAAAAGAAGTGTATTCTGGGAGGAATTTTTACTTTCCAAACAGCATGTACAGGAATTTTTAATTTTTGCATATAAGGAACTCACACTATAAGTCCCTTTACCATCCAATTTCCAAATTAGGGAGTCCTCATCATTAGTAAACTGGATGGTTTGTGCTATTTGCAGAATTTCATGCCATTTTATCATTAGATCATGATCAAAACATCTCCTAAAAGTGACTCTTAATTGTTCACCATCCCAGATATCAGCTATAATTATTGTTTGTTCATTAACAATGCTATAAACTTCCCAATATTGAATGGCTAAGCTGGAAGACCCAAACCATTGATCTTCCCAGAACTTGATTTTCCTACCATTCCCTACATGCCACATATAACCCATCTTTGCTGCCCTCGCAGCCCAAAGCACTCCTTTACAAAAAGGAGAAACTCCAGCAGATGAGGAGGAGAAAATGTTGGGAGAATTGACATTATATTTAAAGTCAATTATTTGTTTCCACAACTTGTCTCCATCAGTGCTATATCTCCTAACCCAAGAGGCAAGAAGACAGACATTCATATCAGCAATACTTGGGATACCTAAACCCCCAAATTCCTTTTTCTGTGAAACCAAGTCCCAGTTAGCCAAATGGTATTTGAAGTGTCCCTCATAGTTGTCCCATAGGCAATGAGACATCTGTGAGTTAATTAGCTTTATAGCCCATTTGGGGAACTTGATAACACTTAAAAGGTAACAGGGATACTAGCCAGAACGCTCCTAACCAACTCAAGCCTAGCAGCATGAGATAGTAGTCTCCCCCTCCAGCCAGTGGCCCTTTTTACAAGCTTGTCTACAATAGGTTGTAGATCTTCTTTCCTAAACTTACTATGGTGCAAAGGAACCCCTAAGTACTTTAAGGGGAATTCACCAATTTTGCAACTCAAAATTTGAGAGAAAGATTGGGCTTCATCAGGATCAACATTAATGGAAATCAGTTCACATTTATCAAAGTTGATCCTCATCCCAGAGATTTGTTCAAAGCATGAGAGGATCCATTTAAGTTTCATGACCTGTAGTCTATCCTTCTGGAGAAAGAGCAAAGTATCATCAGCATATTGCATGCTGATAACACCTGTTCGATTAAAACCTTGAAGTAGACCAGTAATCTGGTTAAAGCTAGCAGCTTTGATCAACATCTTAGTAAAGACATCAGCTACCAAATTGAAAAACAAAGGGGAAATAGGATCCCCCTGTCTGACCCCCCTCCCAGTGATGAAATAATCACTGTTAGTGTCATTAATTCTAACACCAACAGAGCCATTCATCAACAAAGATTTAAAGAGGTACAATATTTTTTGACTGAACCCTCTAGATTACAGCATCTTGAGGAGGAACTCTCTATTAACCATGTCATAGGCTTTTTCATAGTCTATTTTAAAAATAAATCCTTATTGAGACCCATGAGCCACTTTATGAATAATTTCATGGACTGAGACCACACTCTCTAGAATATATCTCCATCTAATGAAGGCAGATTGGTTAGGAGAAATAAGCTTCTCGCACACCTTCCCTGAACGATTAGTAACACGCTTAGAAAAGATTTTAAAGCTACAATTCGTTAAGGCTATAGGTCTGAATTTTTTGATACTAGTTGCATCAGGCTCCTTAGGAATAAGAGTCAACAAGGTAAAATTCAGTCTGAATAAATCTAAATCCATCCTATTCCAGTCCTTGAACATAGCCACTAGGTCATCTTTAATAAGAGACCAATAGTGTTGATAAAACATAAAAGAAAGACCATCAGGGCCTGGGGCACCCTCAGCATAGGAGCTGAAGACAGCCTCCTTAATTTCCTGTTCAGTGAAATCAGCTTCTAATAAAGCATTTTGGTCAGTAGTTACTAACTCATCAGTAGCCCAGAAATCATCAGCAATATCCATGTTAAGTTTATCAGCATACCCAAACAGTTATTTATAGTAATCAACAGCAATTTTTAATATATCCCTAGTATCATCCACCACACCTGTAGGGCCCTGAAGTGCTGTAATTTGTTTTTTCCTCCTTCTCTGGTTAGCCACAGAATGGAAAAATGCAGTATTCCTATCCCCTTCTAGAATCTGTCTTTCTCTGGATCTCTGTCTAGCTTTAACCTCCTCCTTCTTCCAGATGTCTGTTAAATCAGAAGAAATAAGTTTCATTCTGTTTTTTGACACAGGTGAAAGAACTTGAGTTTCAGACAGAATATCTAGCATGTCGTATTCAGCAACTAATTGTTGCTTAAGCTTGTGCTGGGCAGATTCTACATTAGCCGACCAACCCTTAGCAAATTTTCTAAAATTCCTAACCTTAAATTACCATATGTCAATAGCTTTTCTACACCTACAGGGGGTGGACCAGACCCTAGCAACAGCCTGGTCAAAACCCTCTTGCTGGATCCACCACTTCTCAAAGCGAAATTGCTTTTTCTTAGGAATGGTGAGTGCCCCAGTGTCCACAAGGAGGGGTGTATGGTCACTCCCCAACCTAGACAAAGTTTTCAACAAGCTTGCAGGGAAAAGCATATCCCAACATGTTGTGACAAGCACCCTATCTAAGGTTGCCATTACCAAATTATCTTGGTTATTGGCCCAGGTAAACCTCCTACCAGAGTTTTTCAACTCCAATAAGCTGAATTTATTAATCCAATCATTAAAAAGATTAGCACATTTCTGATTTATAACACCAGTATTTTTCTCACCACAATTTCTGATTAATTAAAGCCCCCCCCCCCCTACTAAGGTGGGACCTTTCCAACTAGCCATAACATTATGCATTTCATTAATAAACTCAAGTTTGTGTTCATCATAGGCAGACCCATATACAGAAATGAATCTCCATGAGACTGTGCTTCTTTTGTCTTTAATTACACAAGAGACACAGAAATCATGTATACCCCATGACAAGACATCAAAATTACCAGAATTAACTCCAACCAACACACCACCAGCAGTGTTTTTGGCTGGGAGCCAATTCCACACATAAATGTTGTTTGGGTCTAAAATCTGCAACTGAGAGGAGTTAAAATCTTCTCTCTTAGTTTCAGATAGCCCAATAAAATCAGGGTGGTGATCCTTAAATCGATCATGCACCCTAGACAATTTATCAGTTCTATTTAGCCCACGGCTATTCCAGATGAAACCTACTACCATGAGAATCAAACTGGAGCTTCTTTTTACTTTTTCCTTTTTTACTACACACCTCAACCCAAGGTGACTCAGTATCCTGATCAACACTACTGTGTTTATCAGGGACCTGCACAGTAGAGATCTTACTAGATTCTACCTATGCTTCAAATTCCTCTCTGGAGATATCAATATCAGCAGGGAGAAACATATCTGGATGATCAGAATGGAAATAATTTAATCTATTCATTTCAATTCACTACCTCAATGTTTTCAGATATATTTTCCTCATTTTCTCCCAAGCTAATCCCAGCATTTCTAGCATTATGCATTAAAGTAGCATTGTCTAGTACAACAAAGGAATTGGAAGAATTTCTAGAGGAAAACTTACTTTTGGGGATTTCCAGGTTCTTAGCTTTAATGAGTTCCTGGGCTCTCTCCACAGTTGTCTTACCATCCTTCTTGATTCTCATACTTGTTCTTGTGGCCACCACAGGGCCCCACTTCTGTTTCTTATTGTGAAAGACCTGTGTACATGCAGAAAGCCCAATATCCCTTGTCTCAGCCTGTGTGTTAACTTGAGTTTGTTGGTCTTCATCTTTCTCTTCATCAGAGTGCAGTAGGCTTGCATCCACATTTTCCTCAATTTCAAGCTGTATGGGAATTGGAGTCAAGGAGCCATGAGGGACAGGTAACTCCAGGACTTTTTGCATCACACTTCTTTCCAGCATCTTGCTTGATTTGGTAGCTTCAACATTTCTAGTTCTGTATCCACCATTGTCACTAGCACATCTGACATTGGGTGTTGCAGAGGAGTGATTACCATCTGTGTCCATAGCCTTGTCATTCACATGATCCTCAAAGCCCTCACCAAGTTCTTCATCAGTGGCATCTTGGTCATCCCCAGCTCCTCTGTCATCCCCATCTTCTTCCTCACCACCTGCAGAGCACTCCCCTTCCTCAACATCAAAGAAGATTAGGAACATATTCTGCTCCATTTCAAACAGTCTGTCATTTGGGATTTTGGCAGTGTCTCTGACAGATACTTTAATCCTCACTGTTTTGAATAAACTCCTAAAGATCATATGCCAGTCAACGTTAACAAGGACCCCCAAGGAGGAGGCCACCTGTGCAATGACCTTCCAGGTGCACCACTTGGTAGGAATTCCTTCAACTTTCACCCATACTTCAGTAAGTTCACCAAAAGGATCTTGTTCTCCACCCCACTTGGAGAAAGAAACACAAACTCCTTTTTTCTTGAGGTTTATCGATGGAAACTCAGTCAACTCATTGATGTTCTTGTTAGGAGGCAACCTGATCAGATATTTCTTAGCACTGATCTGCCTTATCTGCCAGTACCAGTTTGTTTTCCACATTTCTATGAAATTCTGCTCAAATTCCAGTTCAGTAACTTCTCCCTCAAGAATCTGTACCACTCCAACATTACCAAAATTCAACCACTTGGAGGCACTCAGATCCTCAACATCAATAAGGAAAAAACCCAAACGAGTATTTGAGCTACTCATAAATTGAGCTGATGGCAGAGGCTTGTACCACTCAGTGATGGGGTCGTAGCATAGAAAAAAAAATTCCTACGCAACAAGCGGAATAAACCCCAAGGATCTAGATCTACTAGATGAAGATAGCGAAGGAGAGATCCAATCTCTTACCCTTGAAGAACGATCAAACGCATTTTGTCGGTGTAGGGGTTGGTCTGTCGATCCCCGCAACTAGACTCGTCTAGTCGCGAGGAGATGTATTATCCTCGAGATCCAATCCGATGAAGTACGGCAACGGGCAGCACCTCCGCGGTATCCACACGTACAGCTCGATGAAGACGTCTACTCCTTGATCCCGCAAGCGAGGTAGACGTGGCCTTGATGATCTCAGCAACACGATGGTTGTGTTGGTGATGATGACAATCTTCATGAGCAGGGCTTCGCCAAGCCAAGCAAGAGGAGAGGGAGAGGAGAGAGAGGTGGCACAGCAGCCCTAGGGCTAGGGTGGTGCGGCAGCTCGAGGAGGAGGTGGTGGTGGCGCAGCCCTCCGGGGAGAGGGGTACGGCTAGGGTTAGGGTATTAGGGGGGTGAGGTGGTGCGGCTAGGGCTCCTCCCTCGGGTGTGCCGCACCCCTCCCCTCACCCCTTTATATAGGCGGTGGCCACGGTTGGGGCCGGCCGGCCCACTTTTGCTTGGCCCCCAAGCTGAGTCCCAAGTGGACTCAGGCTTGGGCCTTTCCTGAAAGGGGCCGGACTCCTAGTCCAACTAGGAGTCGGATTCCCCTCCCTTGTCCCTACTGACTTGGCCCATGTGGGCCTAGGGTGGTGCGGCACACCCATGTGGTGGCTGCACCCCCTTGGTCCATGTGGGCCCCCATACAATATGTGGGTCCCACTTCTAGACCCCTCTAGAACATTCTAGAACCTTTCGGTACCCTATACAAATATCCCGGAACCTTTATGATACCTTCGGAAACCACTTTCCTTATATGAATATTATTCTCCGGAACTCCTCATGACGTCCGTGATCTTATCCGGGACTCCGAATAACCATTCGTTCATTTCATCATTCATCTCATCGCAAAACCAAATTTCATCGGAGCGTTAAGTGTGTGACCCTACGGGTTCGGGAATGCATAGACATGACCATATCAATAATTAATAGCGGGACCGGGATGCCCACATTAATTCCTATACACTCAACGAAACTCTTTCTCGATTGAACCACGATACCGGAGATTCAATTAATCTCATATACGATTCCCTTTGTCTCACGATATTTTACTTGCCCGAGATTTAATCGTTGACATCCCCATGTCTAGTTTAATCTCGTTACCGGCAATTTCTCTTTACTCGTCCATAAATATAGGATCTCCGTGATTACAACCTAATCACATGTTTGCAGACTTTTGATGCTATATTACCAAGAAGGCCTGGAGATATCTTCTCCGTCACATGGAGGGACAAATCCCACTCTTGATTCATATCACCCAACAACCCACCGTCGGAGATACCTGAAAGCCACCTTTATAATCACCCAGTTACGAAGTGACGTTTGATGTCCACAAAGTATTCCTCCGGTGAATGGGAGTGATATAATCTCATGGTCTAAGGAAACTATATTTGGCATATTAAAAGTGTTGACAACGAAACTTTTGTGACACGATTAATTGTAACTCTTTATTTATTGGGTCATGTCCATCAAGTCATTATCCCAATGACATGACTCCGTTATCAAGTGACTATAACAAGTCCATAGTTAGGAAACTCTAACCATCTCTTGATCAACGAACCAGTCCTGTAGAGGCTCACTAGGGACTCCTGGTGTTTATATTCCACACATGTATTATGTTTCCATTTAATACAATTATAGCATGGATAATAAACTATTATCATAAACATGAATATGCTAATAAACCATTTTATTATTGCCTCTAGGACATATTCCCAACAGTCTCCCACTTGCACTAGAGTCAATAATCTAGTTTACATTTTTTTCCGATCCAACACTCATAGAGTCTCACTCATGAAGTCTCAGTGCTTGATCATGTTTGCGTGTGGAAGAGGTTCTGTCCGTGCTCTGTACTATACAGTTCTTTATGTCCTTTGCAAAATTGTAACTGCCACCTAACTTGACATTACTTTATCATCACATGATAAACTTCTTATCATCCCATGACAGAACTCATCATCATATGATGAATACAATATGTTTGGTTATAGAGTGAGATATTTGTATCCCTTTATGCCTATATGACGTATGATCAGTCAAAAGGACTTTCACATAGCACGTGCATCCGGAACTCACTCAATCTTGAAACAACTTTTCGCAAACCAAAATATTATATCTATTTAATCCTTGAATTAATCATATACTCCTATATGTTGTAGACTTAACAAATCGACAGTGAACCCTCGTCACTTCGATATTTTCGATCATGCTTTCGCTGCGCTTCTGATTTTAAGAGATCTCCAATTTAGTTTGGTTTTATGACTTCAACCAAGTCTACCACTTTCTAAATTCATCTCAACTTCATGAAAAATGACTCCTCATTTAACATGTTCTTCCAACTAAGAACTTGGGTCACATATCGTCAAATACAAACACATGGTTCTTATATGTTTAGACCTATGAACCATTCATAGTGAATACCAACATATCCTCCAACCATCAATTTTGTACTGAGTTATCAACTCAATGTTTCACCTATTTCTTACAAGCAGATGAACCTTTCTTCTCTTGTTTTATTTTTGAACTCCTTCAAAATCTTACTTAGGTTAAAACATCCTGACATAATGTTTATCAAACATATCTATCCACCATAGATACATCCATCTCCATGGATATTTGACGTTCAAACTAACTTCACAAGTTATGCATTGGTCCATGACAATATTTACAACATTCATGAAATATCCATTTCACTCAAACAAGATGTTGTAAACTCCCACTCAAATATACACCATACACATATTAAATTGTGAAACCACTTTGGCTCCCACTCAGAAATATGTTATCTCTATATTTGACTATGATTAAACAACTCCCACTCAAACATATGTCTCCACATATTTTGATCATGGAAAATAGTTTCTGCTCTAACTTAATATATGTCACCACATATGTTAATTAGATCCCACTCAGTTTCTTATGTACTTTCTCGATACTTTGGACTCCTCCAAAATTCTTAACTCTTAAAATTCGAGAACTCATATACGAAACGCCAGTACCTTGCTAGCTTTAAGTTTTATTTATTCCATACAAACCTCTTTGCAAAATAAATATGTGAAACAATGTTTTCACAAAATCAAGTAACAGTTACTTTGCGATTTAAACTTAACATAGGATGACTCTTAGTCACTTTCGTATTTAAGGCTTCTATTTCTTCTTTGTAGCTTCGTAGGTAGGTCTTGTTTCTCAAACATGACAAGTAAATCATAAATATTATTTTGTAACATGACAAAATACAATATTCTTGAATCCTACTTCTCTCAGGAAAACTTAACTCGAAATTCAATGATCATTATCATTAATTTCTTCTTTTAAATATCAAGTCTAAAACATTAATGCACTTTCAAAATGTGCCACTTGATAATCAAAAGCAAGATCAACCATCTTGATTTAAGTCTCTTCATTCCATCAATCCTATTTATTAATGAAACTCTTTTCACGATAAACCACTAAAACTTTTAGCACAACCAACAAATTGATTTGCTCCTTTTAGTCTCATATTGTGGAATCTTATTCATAGTCACACTTATGAATATACTACAACATTGTTCGCAACAGTCTCTAATTATCTCATAATCATTTAAACTTCCTTTTCTCATAACTCATATGAAAAATATATGCGAATCAAACATAGATCCTTATTTCTAAAACGGAGTGTTTATCAAAATAAATCTAAATGTTACAAATGAACCCTTAAATCTAAGTCCCATCTTTATGACCACATAATATCAAAATATAATGTGACTACAATACCTTAGGGTGCATCAAAACACTTTTGAATAAACTCTAAATATTGCAATTTGTGATAACACTTGTCACAAGTCTGCATACTAAACAATAACTCAAATATTTCGTCTCTTTTGATCAAATCGAAAAGACTCAATTATCTTGTTAACTTAATATCCTTTACTTCCAAAAATAATATGGTCTCATCATAACTTGAATAAATACATCTATTCACTCATCCATGATGAAGCACATAAAAATGATGATGTCTCTTATTCACTGAAAAGATTCAACCAACACTTGTGTTTATTTTCAGCTACTCATGGCATTTTCAGAAAATGGCATTTTAATCACACTACTTAGTGATGCGCATCCAAATGCTCCTCAACACTATAGTACAATTAAAACAAATCTCATCATCAAGTATTGGATATTTTAGTATGTTTCACATTTTACAAATGTTTAACTAATCATCGTTTAAATCAAACAAAGGACAATAATCTCATAATCGAAACGTGATCACCAAAAAGGATCACTCACGAAAATAGAACAACCATTTGTCTTTAACATGAATGACCGTCTCACAAATCGAGACACACTAATTTAAAGATCACACTTAATTCGATTACAAAACTTTATTCAAATCCTCTAATTTAAAACGATAAATATAGAAGTAGAATGTCGCCAGCATCAACTCCTTGATTGCCATCTTTCCACGAAATCCACTCAGTCCCTCCATACGGCAGACCCTGTTTTCACAAAACAGCACAAGTATCAAATACTTAGCTCACCACAAGTGTAAATGGGACATTAAAAATTTATAACTTGTATATCAAAATATACCTTCTGCATTGACTACTTCTCCTGCTATGGGCTCTACTTTGACATGACGCAGTCGAGACACAAACTCAGAGAAGGTGATTGAATCTCCTCTCATGACATAGTCTCTGACATAATTCTTGAAGCTGGGAGGAAGCGAGCGCAACACCCCATCTATCGCCAATTTGTCAGTCATCTCGTAGTTCCAAACATCCACCAGAGTATAATACATCCTATGCATCTTACTCAGGTGTTGTTCCAAGCAAGTGTTTTCTTCCATCTTAGTTGAAAGAAATTCATCCAGAACCTCGAACCTTGCAACTCTAACTTGCGCTATGAACCTACTCTTAAGCTCATTGACAATCTCCATTGCACTCAAGTTCTCAAATTGGTTGCCAAGGTCAATGTTCAAGAAGGTGCGCACCAACCACTAGACTTTCAAGTAGATGGTATGTTGCTCGTACCATTCCATGTACCCTTCATAGTCTGCAGTAACATCTGGGCAATCTTCTAAAGGTTCATCTATCACGTAGAGCTCATGATTTTCATAAAGGGTTTCTCTCAGACGCATGTACCAAGTAGCAAAGTTCAACCCATCCATACGCAGCTCCTCTGAGAGGAACATCTTTCCGTAGTCACCCATGATCTACAAGGATTTTTGCAAAGACATTTTCTTAGGACATTGGTTTATGATAATTTTAGTTCATATTAATCAAATTACTACATGAACTCCCACTAAACTCAACATCTCTCCGGTTGTTTAGTGACACACGATCGAAATCCACTACACCACAACCGATCATCACATGAGATGATGTAGCTTCAATGGTGAACAACTCAGTGTTGATCGTATCATTCATATGACTCGTGTTTAACCTTTTGATTCCGTGTTCCCGAGGCCATGTCTGTACATGCTAAGCTCGTCAACATCTACCGTAGTATTTCATGCATGTGTAAACTGGCTTACACCCGTTGTATGTGGACGTTGAATCTATCACACCCGATCATCACGTGATGCTTCAAAACGACGAACTTTCACAACGGAGCATACTAGGGGAGAACACTTAATTATCTTGATATTAACGTGAGAGATCACCTTATCATGCTACCGTCGCGATCACATCTAAGCAAGCAATAAGGTGCATAAAAGGATTAACATCACATGCAATTCAAAATTGTGATATGATATGGCCTTTCTTCTTGTGCCTTTGATCTCCATCTCCAAAGCACCGGCATGATCTCCATCTCCGGCATGATCTCCATCATCGTGGCGCCATCACCATGGTTGTCCACCAACTATTGTAACTACAACTATTGCTACTCTTAGCGATAAAGTAAAACAATTACATGGTGATTCAATGACACGCAGGTCACATAAAATAATAGACAACCATATGGCTCCTGCCGGTTGCCGTACTCGTCGACATGCAAGTCGCGAAAAATTACAAACATGATCATTTCATACATTATCACAAATCAAATATTGGCCATACCACATCACATGACCCCTGCAAAAACAAGTTAGACGTCCTCTACTTTGTTTGTGCAATTTTTACGTGGCTTGGGTCAACAAGATAAAACTGTTCTAATCTACGCAAAACCACAACGATGATATAATAGTTGCTTATTTACTCATCCTTTTGAAAGGCCTTCCATTGAAAATTGCGCCCTCACTAAAGTAAGAGAAACAGACACCCGCCAGCCACTTATGCAATCCAAGTTGCATGTCAGTCATGGAACCGGTCTCTCGTGCGTGGACGAGTAAGGTTGGTCTGGGCCGCTTCAATCTCACAATATCGCAAAGATGCAAAGTGCACGCTAGAAGGTAGCAACATAGAATATCAACGCCCACAACTCCTTGTGTTCTAATCACACCAACATCTACGAATAGATCTAGGCTCTGATACCACTGATGGGGTCGTAGCATAGAAAACAAAAAAAATTCCTACGCAACAAGAGGAATAAACCCCAAGGATCTAGATATACTAGATGAAGATAGCGAAGGTGAGATCCAATCTCTTACCCTTGAAGAACGATCAAACGCGTTTTGTCGGTGCAGGGGTTGGTCTGTCGATCCCCGCAACTAGACTCGTCTAGTCGCGAGAAGATGTATTATCCTCGAGATCCAATCCGATGAAGTGCGGCAACGGGCAGCACCTCCGCGGTATCCACATGTACAGCTCGATGAAGACGTCTACTCCTTGATCCTACAAGAGAGGTAGACGTGGCCTTGATGATCTCAGCAACACGACGGTTGTGTTGGTGATGATGACAATCTCCATGAGTAGGGCTTCGCCAAGCCAAGCAAGAGGAGAGGGAGAGGACAGAGAGGTGGTGCAGTAGCTCGAGGAGGAGGTGGTGGTGGCGCAGCCCTCCGGGGAGAGGGGTGCGGCTAGGGTTAGGGTATTAGGGGGGTGAGGTGGTGCGGCTAGGGCTCCTCCCTTGGGTGTGCTGCACCCCTCCCCTCACCCCTTTATATAGGCGGCGGCCAGGGTTAGGGTTGGGGCCGGCCGGCCCCCTTTTGCTTGGCCCCCAAGCTGAGTCCCAAGTGGACTCGGGCTTGGGCCTTTCCTAAAGGAAAGGGGCCGGACTCCTAGTCCAACTAGGAGTCGGACTCCCCTCCCTTGTCCCTGCCGACTTGGCCCATGTGGGCCTAGGGTGGTGCGGCACACCCATGTGGTGGCTGCACCCCCTTGGTCCATGTGGGCCCCATACAATATGTGGGTCCCACTTCTAGACCCCTCTAGAACATTCTAGAACCTTCCGGTACCCTATACAAATATCCTGGAACCTTTATGATACCTTCGGAAACCACTTTCCTTATATGAATCTTATTCTCCGGACTCCTCCGGAACTCCTCATGACGTCCGTGATCTTATCCGGGACTCCGAATAACCATTCGTTCATTTCATCATTCATCTCATCGCAAAACCAAATTTCATCGGAGCGTTAAGTGTGTGACCCTACGGGTTCAGGAATGCATAGACATGATCATATCAATAATTAATAGCGGGACCGGGATGCCCATATTAATTCCTATACACTCAACGAAACTCTTTCTCGATTGAACCACGATGCCGGAGATTCAATTAATCTCATATACGATTCCCTTTGTCTCACGATATTTTACTTGCCCGAGATTTAATCGTTGACATCCCCATGTCTAGTTTAATCTCGTTACCGGCAAGTTCTCTTTACTCGTCCATAAATATAGGATCTCCGTGATTACAACCTAATCACATGTTTGCAGAATTTTGATGCTATATTACCGAGAAGGCCTGGAGATATCTTCTCCGTCACATGGAGGGACAAATCCCACTCTTGATTCATATCACCCAACAACCCACCGTCGGAGATACCTGAAAGCCACCTTTATAATCACCCAGTTACGAAGTGACGTTTGATGTCCACAAAGTATTCCTCCGGTGAACAGGAGTGATATAATCTCATGGTCTAAGGAAACTATACTTGGCATATTAAAAGTGTTGACAACGAAACTTTTGTGACACGATTAATTGTAACTCTTTATTATTTGGGTCATGTCCATCAAGTCATTCTCCCAATGACATGACTCCGTTATCAAGTGACTATAACAAGTCCATAGTTAGGAAACTCTAACCATCTCTTGATCAACGAACCAGTCCTGTAGAGGCTCACTAGGGACTCCTGGTGTTTATATTCCAGACATGTATTATGTTTCCATTTAATACAATTATAGCATGGATAATAAACTATTATCATAAACATGAATATGCTAATAAACCATTTTATTATTGCCTCTAGGGCATATTCCCAACACTCAGGGCACGCATCCATATGATGACCTGGTTTACTACAAATGAAGCAGCACTTTGGAACCGAGCACAACCCTACAAAGTGCCCTGGCTTCCCATAGTTGTAGCAGATAACATCCTTGTACTTGGGGTCAAACACCTGAACATGTGTTGATTTTGCTTTCTCCTGACTGGGGGCTTTCTCCTTGGCATGATCAGAAGCAGATTGCCCTTGGTTGCTATTTGCTTTAACTGTCTTCTTCTTGTTCTTACTCTGCATTGGTTGCTGACTATTTGCCATACCACCACTACCAGATTGACTAGCAAGCGGATGTGCAGGGGGCATACCGAAATGACCTGGGAAGCTCGCCGGCATCTGCATAGCTGGATATGGGAACGACCACTGTAGCATCTGAGTAAACTGATTCCACGGCCCTGGTTGCATCATCTGATACATCCCCATAGATGGATCTCCACCAAATTGATATTGATTCTGTTCTTGAGCTGTCGAGGACCCTCCAGGCTGCAGTATCTACCCTTGAACTTGACCAGACGAGCTGCTTGGCTTTGAGATTACTGGAGCACCGCTCAGATTGGGTGTCGGGGTAGCCACTGCGGAGCTGGCACGGCCTCCACGGGTGTGCCTCCCACAGCCCGCCCCGTATCTTCCACCACCATCGCCCCTACAACCACCTCTCGTCACCATGAGCACCTCTGCGAACATAGCTTTCCCGTGCTCCACACTTCAAAAGTCCTTGGAGAATGAGAACCTCTTTGCTAGAGGAAGGCGAGGCCCCTTCGTAGGATAGCAGTCCTCCACTGTGAACTTCCTCGCCTGGAATAGATCTCTCCTCACCCAGACCAGCACCGGGGATTTGGGCGAAACCCTAGATCTGGAGTTTGATGGTATCTCCCATAGCTGACCAAAGTGGGACTCGATTTCTCCCTCTGGAACCTTATGGAGTGTCGAAGACGGAAAACCACCACCCGTCTTCCTAGCGCCATCTGATAACCCCCGAGAGCAGGGATCACTGTAGCACCTCTCAATGTGGAAGTAGGGTATCGATCCGCAGGAGCAAGAAGGAAAAGTAATCTATTCACTACAACTAAAGTGTCACAAGTTTTAGTTGATTATGCACTAAACAGGTTTAAAGAACAAGATGGTTGATTTAATCGATGGAAGTTTGATGTAACAAAACAAGAATGTAAAAGTGTCCCAATCCTCTTCAATGCAAGAGGACAAGACAAAGGTTTTCTCTTATAGAAACAATGGACATGGGTTCATGGGTTCACTCAATCCTCTCTCCCGTCTATGGTGATTATCATGTTATAAATAAAAAGTACACACAATTGTCATGCTTTAATGGTAAACTTCTATGACGGCTACATGTCCTAAAACACATAGTTGAAAGAAAATAATCATTTGTGTTGCTAGGTCAACCTCGTAAGGCTAGCGTGGTTTGTTGTCACTCCCACATCATACTTGTTCCTTTTTACCCCCAGATAAAGAATGTTGGGCTGTATTGTGTGACTCAATACATATGCCGTTGTCACATGGGCCATCCAGTACCTACATACATCATAGTTCATAATGTACAATATTCTAAACACTAGTGCAATGATTCATATTTTGTGTGCATGACCACATCTCTCGCCTCTATCTACACTTGGTGGTGTCAATCACCTCATGAATGGATAAGGCATTATGCATAAATCGAACCATCACATGCATTCATAGAATATCTCCAAAGTATGACAAGTCATAAAATATCCAATACAGCGGTAAATGCATAACAAATATCATCTCATACCACAATATCCACCATAGGAATTACATAGATAGATCCATACTTATGCAAGGCACATCATATGGACTTCAACAATGATCATACATAGAGAGATTAGATCAAGTTACCACCACAAACCCAAAGTCTAGGGGGTGGACTGATATGTCTCAAACGTATCTATAATTTTTGAGTGATCCATGCTAGTTTTGTGTTAATGTCACATGTTCTTACTGTCATTTATATCATTTTTATGCATTTTGTCGGACTAACCTATTGACAAGATGCCAAGGCCAGTTCCCTGTTTCTGCTGTCTTTTTGTTTCAGAAATTTACTTCTGGAAATATTCTCGAAATTGCACCAAAATTTATGGGGATTATTTTTACGCCAAGACGAAAACGGAGTCCGAAGGGCGGCCTCGGAGGCGACCCACAGGGCGCAGGCGGCCTCCTGCCGCGGGTGGGGCCCGCTCCTGCCCGTGGGCCACCTACTCGGCCCCCTCCGACACCTATAAGATCAGAAATAAACTAAAAACGTTGAGGCGGCCATTATTTTCCAGAAACTCAACCCCGACGTGCCATCACCGAAAACCCTAGTTCGGGGTCCAATCTAAAGCTGATCCCGGCACTCTGCCGGAGGGGATATCGATCCCGGAGGGCTCTTCATCGTCACGCCTTCCTCCGGGATGATTTGTGAGTAGTCTCACCTTGGACTACGGGTCCATGGCAGTAGCTAGTTGGTAGTCTCTCTCTCTTGTGCTTCATGTTATCTTGTGAGCTGCCTTACATGATCAAGATCGATTATTGTAATGCTACGTGATGTGTTTGCTGGGATCCGATGTATTATGAAGTTATGTTCAGATTGTGCATGATTCTTATATGAGTAATTTATGTTCTTGCATGCTCTCCGATGTGTGTAGTTACTTTGGCCAAGTGATTATGTGTATCTCCAAGAGAGGGTATTTATGCTAGATAGTGGGTTCATGCCCCCTTTTGTTCCTGGGCACGAGTGATAGAAATGTCTAAGGGCGATGGTGTGTTGTTGCTACTAAGGATAAAACAGTGGTGTTAATGTCTCTTTTGATATTAGTATTGCTTACTTCATGCACTTTACTTAATGCAATTGTCTATTGCTTGCAACTTAATACCGTTGGGTGACAGGCTGGATAGCGATCCCACGGTGGACTTTTTAGACAAAGACGCAGTTGGACTCAATGGTCTTTGTTCCTTGTCCTGATGCCTCCATAAATATTATCATGTCCTTTTTGTCATAGCTAAATTGGGTTTGTGTCATGATCTTGTCAATTGCCTAGCTATAATTTGTTCACCCATCACATGCATATTTTATTTACTTGAAAGACTCCACTAGTGAACCCACGGCCCCCGGTCCATCTTTTTACATTGTTTACAACCTCATTTACTTGCTTTTAATTATCATTATTCCTCTGGTCACTTTTCATATTTTATCTATTTCATCATAGAATTAACCGCTTTGTTTTCTGCGAGACCGGAAAGATTGACAACCTTTCCGCCATTGGGGGCAAAGTATTTTGGTTGAGTGTGTGCAGGTCCACGTCTGTTGAAGGTCAAGCGCCAGAGATCTTCAACATTCACCTCGTTGTTGATTTCAAAGTCCTACTGGTTCGATAAACCTCGGTTCGTTAAACGAGGGAAAACTGCTACTAGCTGCAATTCCGCCTTCTCTTGGGGCACCACCCAACTTATTTTAATACAGCAGCATGGATTACTCCCCTTCATCATGGTGATGATGGTGGATATGTTGGAGACCACCCCGGCAGCGCCCCGCCGGAGTTTCCCCCTCCAATCTGCAACTCCAGGTCTCTGTTTCGTGGTTTCTGTGTTTCTGCGGCGCTCCCTTCTGAAGGGCGTCGGGGACTATTTTTATAGTCAGTTTTAGGTCAAGACGAAGGTTCTGGAGAAAAGATCGACGGCAACGGAGCCTCGAGGCCCAAGATAGGGGGTCCCACGCGGCCAAGGAATCTGGCCGCGTGGGCCCACCTCTTTTGGCCCTCGGGTCTCCGTTTGTTTGCTTACTTCGCTCGTACGCTTGGTTCCTTCCAAAAACCGATGCTCGTAAATTTTCAGGTCATTTGGACGTCGTTTGGGTCCTTGAAACATCAAAATATAGAAAATAGGGTTTTCTGCCAGTGCAGGGTCAATTCCAGAAAAATAGGGAAACTGTGAAATATTCCCAAAATCAACATAAATCAATGATATAACCCTTATATGATGCAAATATGATTAAAATATAAGTAATATAATGCAAAGTTCACGTATGCATTTTACATGCATCACCATCGCGTAGATCACATCCGCCATTGATGGCGCCAGGTGTCCTCAATCCGCGCCCAACACCCAGAGACCGACTGACATGCGGGCCTCTTGAGTTTGAACCGCGGATTCCCTCCCGAAACTTCCTCCGTGGTGGATCGCCGACTTTCGATCTCTCTGGCGAACAACACCTTGTGCACGGCGACGGGGATCGACATAATCGCCGAATCCTAGCCGACCCGTCGATTCTCTCTGTAATCCGATCGCTCCTCTGCTCCCTCACCCAGCGAACCACCTCAGCGTATGTGTGGGGCGGCGCTACGTGCAGTGTCGAGGAAAAGGGGGAGACGGCGGCGCCAGTGGGGCGGCCTGGTGTCTCGCTGGGAGGAGGGGGAGGGGAAGGGGGAAACTTGGCTTTCTCCCTCCCTCGTTCATTTTTATTTGATTGAAATGAAATTATCCTCTTATTTTATTTTATTTTCATTTGTAGAATGAAATATAGAATTAGAGATACAAATTCACATAACACACAATAAGGCATTTATTGTAATTTCAAATGAAATGACATATCTAATTCTATGGCCGCCAAACAGTTTGAATATGAAATCACAAATAAATTTCATAATTCCGGCTTGAAATGATGGTTACCAAACGACCCCCTTAGGGGCAACTCCAACATAGCCCCCCAATTCGACTGTTTCCTTGCGTTTGGCCCTATATTGGTCCCAAATTTGAGCTGATTTGTGGAGAAATGAACAGTTTGTCCATGTCTACCTCTTGTCCTTTTCGGACCCGTCAGTACATGTCATTTTCTCCGCCCACTATAGACTCCCCCTCCTCTCTCAAATCGAGTTGCCGCCACCGTTGTTTCCTTAGAAAGTTATGGCCGAAGTACCACCCACTGCCAGAGACGGAGTTGTCTTGAAGGCATGGGTGTCAGCTACTAACTAGTGATTTTTATAGAGGATGACCCTAATGGTAGTGGAGATATTATATGGATGACCCCTGTTGGCAATTTATTCTAGCTTCATCCCTGCCCACTGTTGATGTCCTCTGCGCATGTCCACAAACAAGCTCACCCTAGAGCAGAGGGCGGTGGAGACCCAAAAGAAACTACACCGGAGGAAGAAGGAAATCCAACAGGGGAGGTGAATGCCGCCAAAGAGGCCCTCACAGTGGTCAAAGGCTTGGCCTCGCAAACCGCCGCCGCCATCCTGGCTCGTGCAGCCGCTGACCTCCTATCCTCCCAAGCCACGCAACAAGCACTCCTCATACTAAGATAATAGATTTGTAGGCCTCATAGGTGACGGTTAAATCCTCTGTTTCCACTAAGACACCTCACATCGGTGACCATGCTCGGGACACGTAGCTTTTCTCTATCGCTGAAAGGTTTTTTTAACCTATGTCCATAGTGTCGTTCTATACTAGTGTCATGGGGCTCCTACTCTTCACGTCGATGGCGTTCCCGGCATGGTTCCCGTATGTGTCGGAGTTCCAGACTCGGTTGCTATTCAACCAAGGGTTTAGCAAGGCCCTCCAGGCAGGCACAAGAAGGTACTAGGTCAACTGTAGGGGTTGTGAGAGTATGTAGCAACCTTGATTGTAGAGAGCATCAATTTTCAAAAATATAGACACGAGAATACATGTGTGTGTATAATATCCAATCAAAATATGTATTTTCTTTCGTCGCCGTAACTTCAGTATGAAGCAACCCAACATAAGATCAGCACATTTGCGCACGATATAATCCCCTTCTAGATATCTTGATTAAATATGGGTAAAATATATTGGTAGAGGTTAGTGCAAACCGAGGTGGGGTGGGGGGGCATTTGCCCCCCACCAATTGCAGTGAAGATCTTCCACGTTAAACTCTCTCGTAGATTCCTCTGTAATTCTAAGTATAATAGTTGCATGTGAATCGAACATTTTCGGCACCTTTAGCAAATGCCTTGTCTACATGATTTCATGAAGACATGTTTTCAATATAACAGAGATATTAGATGTATCTTATACGTATTTGAATTATTTTATTTTTTTAGAAAAATAGAAAAGCAAAGGATACATAGGGGATACATATCCGAAAGTATGCCGTATCCGATACGCTGATACACAAGAAGCATCCATGCATATATTCTGATTGTTTTAATCGCAATAGCTCCATCAGCCGTATTAGCGCTAAGTCGTGTGCCTAACTAGGGGTGGGCATTTTAACCGAGAACCGAAAGAACCGGGACCGAGACCGAACTGACCTGAACCGAAATATCCGATTCCTAATTCGGTCAACACTTCTGAAAAACCGAATTTAATTTAGTGATTTCGGTTGTACACCTTCCTTACCCGAACGTACCGAACTAACCGAAGAAATAGCTTTTTTTTGAGAAAACACCACCCTTTATTCAAATAGTGTTGTAAAGCATACAAATACCCTCAGGTGGGGATTGGAACCACACATACCTGCCTGTAGCTAAATAGATTGAACCTCTTGCTAGGCTATGTGCGTCTATGTTGGTTGTTCTCTTCTCGTGGACGAACTGCACCAGTTGGAAGCCTGTTGCAGTCTCCTATATCTCCTTCACAATCTGTCTGTAGGAGCCCCATCCACCTCCCTCGATGCTCCGGACTACATTGAGACAATCCGATGCAAGTGTGATGCATCGAAGGAGTAGGTCAGCTGACAAAGCCAGACCTTCCCGGCATGGCATCGCCTCCAGAGTTTCAGGATCCATGATTTCCTCCATGACAATCGATGATGCTCCCAGGAACTCACCATCTGCTCCTCTAGCCACTTCTGCTATAGCCGCTAGGGGGTTGTTCTTTGAGACAGCAGCGTCGACGTTGACCTTGACAGAGCCCGGCGGGGGAGGGATCCAGCTGGGTCCCCTGCTCGGCCTTGACGGAGCTGCAGCCGGTGGCGGCACCGTCAAGTTCAGCTCGGCGATAAACCTCTCTACGAAACAATGCGTAGATAACGGGCTTTGGTAGGAACCTTCTGTTGGGAATATGCCCTAGAGGCAATAATAAAATGGTTTATTAGCATATTCATGTTTATGATAATAGTTTATTATCTATGCTATAATTGTATTAACCGGAAACATAATACATGTGTGGAATATAAACAACAAAGTGTCCCTAGTAAGCCTCTACCGGACTAGTTCGTTAGTCAAGAGATGGTTAAGGTTTCCTAACCATAGGACTTGTTATAGTCACTTGATAACGGAGTCTTATTATTGGGAGAATTATATGATGGACAAGACCCAATTATAAAGAGTTGCAATTGATCGTGTCACATAGTTTCATTGCCAACGCTTTTAGTATATGCCAAGTATAGTTTCCTTAGACCATGAGATTATATCACTCCCGCTTACCGGAGGAATACTTTGTGGACATCAAACGTCGCTTCGTAACTGGGTGATTATAAAGGTGGCTTTCAGGTATCTCCGATGGTAGGTTGTTGGGTGATATGTATCAAGAGTGGGATTTGTCCCTCCATGTGACGGAATAGAATATCTCTGGGCCCACTCGGTAATATAGCATCTGGAAAGTTTGCAAACATGTGATTAGGAGTAATCACGGAGATCCTATATTATGGATGAGTAAAGAGAATTTGCCAGGTAACGAGAAGGAACTAGATATGGAGATATCGACGATCAAATCTCGGGCAAATTAAATATCATGAGACAAAGGGAATCGTATACGAGATTAAGAATCTCCGACATTGTGGTTCAATTGATAAGGAACTTCGTTGAATATGTAGGAGTCAATATGGGCATCCCGGTCCCACTATTGATTATTGATCGGATCATGTCTGCATGTTCTCGAACCCGTAGGGTCACACACTTAATGCTCCGATGTAGCTAGGGTTTGCGATGAGATAATTGATGGTATGAACGAATATTGATTCGGAGTCTCGGATGAGATCCTAGACGTCATGAGGAGATCCGGAAGAGTCTGGAGAATAAGATTCATATAAGGAAAGTGGTTTCCGGAGGTATCGGAAAGGTTCTGGATTTTTCGACAGGGTACCGGAATTTTTTGGAAGGTTCTAGAAGAGTCTAGAAGTGGGGCCACCTGTTGTTTGGGTCCCACATGGACCAATGGGTGGCGCAGCAGCCATGATGGGCTGGCCGCACCAGCCCATGGGCCAATTCGGCCAAGAAAAAAAGGGAAGGAAACCGAGTCCCTATGGGACTCGGCTAACTTGGGGGGCAAGCCAGCCCTAGGCCGGCCGGCCTAGGGTTTCCCCTAGCCGCCACCTATAAAAAGGGGTGGGGGTGTGGCACAACACATCCAAGTGCAGCCCTAGCCGCACCCCACCCTAACCCTAGCCGCCGGCCACCTCTCTCCTCCTCCTCTTCCTCGTGTACGGCTTGGCAAAGCCCTGCCCGTGGAAGAACTCCACCATCAACACCACCACACCGTCGTGCTGCTGAGATCCATCTAGCCACTTCTCCTTGCTTGCGGGATCAAGAAGGCGGAGTCTACATCGAGCTGTACGTGTGGATACCGCGGAGGTGCTGCTCGTGCGGCGCTTCATTGGATTGGATCGCGAGGATAATACATCTCCTCGCGACTAGATACGTCTAGTTGCGGGGATCGACTAGCCAACCCCTGCACCGACAAAACATTTGCTCGATCTTCGAGGGTAAGAGATTGGATCTCCACTTTGCTAGCTACTTGCATCTAATAGATCTAGATCGTGGGGTTTCTTCTGCTTGTTACGTAGGAATTTTTTTCTATGCAACGACCCCTTCACCTTCATGAATGATCTTCCTCCTCGCGTACCAAAGAACCCAAAGGGTGACAACCACCCTAGTTGTTTCCTCCTGTGACAATGACTTGATTGTCGCTGAGAGCCAACCTCACGCATGTGGCTCCTTGAGGTTGACGACAAAATCATTCACCTCCTCCGGAGCCAGAGCCCAGACGCTCCTCGCTTGATGACACTCGACCAGGGAATGTAGCCAGGAGTCCTGCTCCCCACACACTATGCATCGATCGTGCGTAGCCATGTTTCTGTGATGTGCGACATCACCTGTCGGGAGAGATTGCCGTGCCAACCGCCATAGGAAAACCTTTAGCTTCGAAGGTACCTTGACGTTCCACAACGATGTCCAGCTTTCCTCGGTTTTTCTTGTGTTCGAATTTGCGGAGTCACTCTCGAGCCAAGCTGTCCTCTTCTCCCTCGTCTGAACAAGCATCCGATAAGCAGAGCGTACAGAGAAAATCCCCTTTCGCTTATAGTGCCAAGCCCAAAAATCGGGTTGTCTACGTGTGCTGAGTGGAATGCTCCTGATTACCGCAGCGTCCATTGGAAGAAAAGATGCCTGCAGCTTCTCATTATTCCATGATGCAGTATTCTGGTCGATAAGCTCACTAACCAGAAAAGGTGGATTCTCAAGAACACATGCGATCGGACGGAGTATGCCATCTCTGGGCAACCAATTTGTTTTCCAGATATTAGTGTCAGCCCCCGTGCCAATCCATTTGATCAGACCTTGTTTTAGTACCACCCTTCCATCAATAATGGACCGCCAAATTTTCGAGGGAGCCGTACCCAATGTTGCATCCAGGAACGCACCATTCGGAAAGTACACCGCTCGAAGGATCCGGGCACTCAACGAACTTGGCTCCTGTATAACTCTCCATGCCTGCTTGGCTAGCAATGATAGATTAAGAAGCTTGATGTCTCGAAAACCTAGGCCTGCCATATGCTTCGGTTTCGTCATTTGATCCCATGCTACCCAGCATGTTCATCGTTTCCCCTGTTTCCCCTCCTTACTCCCCCACCAGAAGTTCCGAAGGAGGCTGTTAATATGATTGCACAGCCCCTTCGGCAACCGGAAACATGTCATTGAATAAGTGGGTATAGCCTGCGCAACGGATTTGATCAAAACCTCCTTTCCCGCAGCTGAGAGCAGCAGTTCCAACCAGCCTTGTACTCTCTTCCATACACGATCCTTCAAATACTTGAAGGTCCCATTAACCGAGACACCCATATCCGATGGCATCCCCAAATACTTTTCACTTAAAGTTATGTTGTGGACATCAAGGACATCCATAATAACTTGCTTAACACTCTCCAGACATCCCTTGGCAAAATGAATTGAAGATTTATCCATGTTGACTTGCTGGCCGGATGCATTACAGTACAGCTGCAGAATCTTATTAATCTCCTCTGCACTCTCCCTGTTTGCTCTAAAAAACAACAGGCTGTCATCTGCGAAAAGTAAATGGCTAACCATCGGGGCTGATGGTGCCACCATTATTCCATTGAGGTTTGATGACTCAATCCTTGATTTTATAAGGCACGAGAGGCCCTCTGCTGCTAGTAGAAACAAATAAGGCGAGTTAGGATCCCCCTGACGAATTCCCCTCGCCGGAGCAAAGCTATCGAGGTGGTCTCCATTAAAAAGAACTGAGATGGAGACAGTGGTGACTAACCGCATCACCGTCTCAACCCATAACCGCTGAATGCCCAACCGAATCATGATCGCCCGTAGGTAATCCTACTCAACTCGATCATAGGATTTTTTCATATCCAGCTTCAGCGCACAACATCTAGAACTTCTAGCTCTCTTCCGCTTCATGAAATGCAAACACTCATAGGCGGATATAATATTATCTGTAATCAGCCGCCCCGGAACAAAGGCAGACTGTTCCTCTGAGATAATCTCAAGCAAAATCCCATTTAGCCTGTTCGTTTCCACTTTTGACGCAATTTTATACAACACATTGCACAGACTTATGGGTCGAAACTGCCCCAGCTCTTCTGGTTTTGCCACCTTCGGAATCAACACGATAAAAGTGTTATTTATTTCCGAAGGATCATCATCCCCTCGTAGGATCCTCAACACAACCGTGGTAACTTCATGCCCACATACCTCCCAATGCCTCTGAAAAAAGTGTGCAGGAAAAACATCTGGACCTGGAGCCTTCATCGGGAACATCTGAAACAGGGCTCTTTCACCTCTTTTTCTACAAGCGGCTTGATAAGCTCATCATTCATCTCTGGTGTCACCTTGATCGGGACTGTGTCAAGGACGGCATCCATATTACTCGTTCCTTCTGAGCAATATAAATTCTTGTAAAATTATGTGGTCATAGTACCCATCTCCTGGGGATTTTTAGTCAACGAACCATCTTGCTTCCTCAGCTTCTCAATCTTGTTTTTCTTTCTTCGTTGACTAGCTCTCATGTGAAAAAACTTGGTAATCTTATCGCCGGACGATAGCCACTGTATCCTTGACCGCTGCTGCCACATAACCTCCTCTCTATGGCTTAGCTCGACAATACGATCAGTAACCTTGATCTCTGCATGCGAGGGACCAAGTCTTGCTGGTTCATCCTGCAATCTGACCAACTTCTCCTTAAGCTGTTTAAGCTCAAGTCTAACGTGCCTAAAAGTGTTTTGTCCCCACCCCACGAGTTGTCCCGATACCTTTGACAGTTTCTGCTGCAGCTCTGAAACCGTCCCCGCGGCTCCATCCGCCTGCCAAACCTGCTCCAACATTGGGGTGAAGCCGTTATGTGTTTCCCACATTAGTTCATACCTGAATTTCCGTCTGTGCTGTGCGCTCCTTGGAACTTCATGAGGTGCCCAGCGTAAAAAGATTGGTCCATGATCCGAGGCTGCAGCTGTCAGGTTCTCCACTTTCGCAAAAGGAAAGCGGGAGCACCAATCCGCCGTAGCTAGTGCCCTATCGAGGCGTACCCGACAAAAGGACCCCCCAACTACCTTCTTCTCAAACATCCAACTGCGTCCCTCGTACCCAAGGTCACGAAGGCCACAGACATCCACCATCTCACGGAACCCCGTAATCTATGCGAGGCTTCTTTCCTGCACCCCTACATGTTATGATCGATGTAAAACCTCATTGAAATCGCCAATGCACATCCGAGGATGAGGACATGATGATTTGATATATTTAAGCATATCCCACGTCTTGAAACGTAGGTGAGATTGCGCCTCCCCGTACACACATGTAAGCCTCCATGGCTTGCATCCTTGCTCAGTGATAATCGTATCAATATGATATTGTGAGTACGGTAAGATTTCAATATTTGTCTCATTATTCCAAAAAATACCAATTCCACCTTTGCGGCCCACACTACTAACACCAAAACCTTTGTCATAGCCTAGACTCTTACAAAGACCTTCCACCCGCTCTTTATGCACTTGAGTTTCTAACACACAAAGTACAGTGGGGGCATACGTGCTCGCAAAAATATGAAGCTCATGAACAGTCGCTGGGTTGCTCACGACCGCCGCGAAGAAATAGCTTCATAAGCTGAAACTAATCAATTGCCCAGCCCAATACGTACCCAACAACCCACTAAATGGCCCAAAGTCCCACCATCGTACTCATGTAACTTTACGATCCCATCTCGCGGTTGCCCCCAAATCCTGCATCTCCTACACGACTCGCCCTAGCCCTATGGATGGTGAAATTTACCATATTTGACCCTTTTTCGAAAAGATTTCACGAAATGGACCCAAATTCAAAATAATTTCATGGCGCCCGGCCCCAGGGCGCCATACCTGGAATCATGACGCCCTGGTCAAAGGCGCCATGGACCGTCCACATCAGCCACAGCTAAGTGCCATGACGCCCCAGGGTAAGGCGCCATACTCACTACCATGGCGCCCCGGCCCAAGGCGTCATGCCACTTAGGGTTTTTAGCCGCCACAACGGCCCTGTGGAGGCTATCCACACCCATTTCCACTCTCTCAGCTCGAAGAAGAGACCATTTCCACCCGTCGCCCTATCTATTGCCATCCAAATCAGAGGGTTTTCTCCGTGGATTTCATCTCCCTTTGATCCTCCAAGGTAATCTCCTCCGTTCTCCTTGTTTTTGTCCAATTTAAATCTTGACATTTGGTTGTTTTTGCATCTATTTGGAAACCCTAATATTTGAGATTAGATGTGTAGATTTTATTTTTCTTTGACCTTATATGTTTGTTATGGAAGTCTAGGATTAAGTATTTGTATGGTATGATGAGGGATTTGGTTTATCAAAACCTTAACCCTAGAAATTTGTATGGTATGGTGAGGGATTTGGTTGACCCAAACCCTAACCCCTAGAAATTTGTAACCCTAGATTAGTATGGTATGGTTTGGTATTTGGTTGTGATGGATATTTTTTATTATTTTGTATTATTAGATGTCGAGAATCGTGAATGTTCATCATGTGGACTTCGCGGCTTTTATGAAAGGAGATATTGATTATGTCGATCCGGAGGAGATAGTGATGGTGTTTGAGAGTAGTCCTAGCTTTGCCGATGTTATGGAAAAGGTCCGAAGTGAGTTGAATTGGATGGAGGAGAGTGATGTAGTTGAATTGAAAGGAAGATATAATGTTGGGTTTGGTCATTACATTCAGTGGAAAATGATGCCTCTGGACAACGAAAATCGATGGCAAGCATACAAGGAGGTTGTTTTGAACTCACAAGACGAATCTCTTGAGTTATTTGCCACAAGGAAGGTTCGCGATCGAGGACACATTGACTTGAATCAGCAAGCATCCGCAAGTGATACTAGTATCCCGGTTCGACACGATGAGGCACGTGTAGATCCAGAGCCTGAAGAGTATGACACAACAATGAGCCAACCCCCAATGACCCAACCTATGAGCCCGGTCTTCAATAACCATTATGACGGTCATCAGGCAGCCATTCAGGGTCATGAAACGGAAGCTTATCTCCATAACCATGATGTTGGAGATGTGGAAGCTAATTGCTATGAATCGGAGATGGATCATGACACCCCATATGCCCGATCATACGCAATTGACTCGGAGGACGAAGGCCCAGAGGAAGAAATAGATGAGGATGGACTGACGGCTATGGAAGCAAGAGCATTTATGCGGGCATTTAGTCGGGATCACCGGACTTCATTGTTTGCTGATGTAAGTCTTGCAGATAAGGCAATTGTGGATGGTGGCACAAGTGATATTCTAGGTCCAAGGCCATATTCTTTGGTATCCTAATTCTTTTGAGCCACCTTGTTTTTCATCTATAATTCTTTGGTGGTTCCAAATTTGTCTCATGAGTGCTTGTCTTATTGTTTATTGGTATCTTTGCACACTCATGTATTTGTTGGATCTTTTGACTTCATGCTTACCATGGTGAGCATGTTGATTTTTATTGGTTAAATGCTCTCACTAGCTTTTGGCATTTTCAATTGGTTTTAGTTTCCAATTGGTATCCCTAAGCGTGTGAACATATTTCTTTAAAAAGATCTATTTTCTCGGTTGGGCCTATCTTATGATGAATTTTCGAAAATTTGTATCTTTTTATGGCTCAACCACATCTTTGGTGCAAGTGCTATGATTTGCTTTTGCATTATGCACTCTTGCACTTGTTGCGTGTACTAGAAAATTTTGGGGAGTGAGGATACCATATCTATGCACTCCTCATTTGTGCATGATCATTGGGGAGCTTCTCCAATTTTATTTGGAACTCTCACTTTGGATCTTTTCGATTGCTTTTCTCCTTTGTGGAGATGTTTAAAATGATTTCATCTTTTTGCAATCTTTGGATCCTCAATATAGTTTGATTTCCTCTAATTATTCGTCAATGAATAAGTGCATTTGATTTCACTCATATCTTGAGAAATGCACACCTTTATGGAGGAACTCTTATTATATTGGCTCTCTAAATTTTTCTTCCCATTTCGGCAATCGATGCCAACGGGGGAGAAGTTTAGAGGGTTTAAGGGAATTTGGGTTTTATGCTTTTGTTGCATTTGCCTTTAATGCGCTTTGCATCCTTGCTCATGTGTCTTGCAAAGATGCTTTATTCATTATATAAACCCTCTTAAAAAGGGATTGTCATCAATTACCAAAATGGGGGAGATTGAAAGTGCATGGTTGATCCCATGCATGGTTTTGGTAATTAATGACAATCTCTATGGACTAATATTTGCATTGAGCTCTATGTTTAGGTTGTCCTTTAGCTTGTATCAAGATCATTTGTTGATCAAGGCCAAGCTTGCTTGTCTCCATTGGTTGGAGTCAAGGTCAAGGTAGAAGATCATTTGTTGATCAAGGCCAAGCTTGTCTCCATGTGTTGAAGTCAAGGTGCTTTGCTTGATCTCCATTTGTTGGAGTCAAGCTCAAGGGAAGAAAAGATTTGTGTTGATCAAGGCTAAGTGCGGATTGATCGACACTCAAGTCCAAGTGAAGATATGCCGAAGAGTGCTTTCCCCATCTTGGTGTATGGGGGAGCGTCATGTGAATCTTCACCAAGTGAAGCGCAATGAAGAAAGGTGGTGCGTCTTGAGGAGTTGAAGATCGTCTTCATCGATCTCAAGTGGTTTAAGCGCAAGGCAAAGGTATGATCTTGCTAGGGTTTCTATTTTACCGATCTCATGATGTTTAGTGAGAGACCGGGTTATAGGATAGATAGCCGTACTATCAAGAGGGGCTCTCGACCGAGTATCATGATCGTATAGTTCGTGGAGAGCTCAAACCTTTGCATCCATGCAATCATCTTTATTGGTTCTTATTTGGCTTTTATCCATGTGAGAATTTAGAGCTTGTGTTCATCTCCATACCAAGCTCTAGTTCACCAAAAACGGATTTAATGAATATCTTCTTGCGTTTTTGGTATTGGAGGTTTCTCCTTATATTTTCCTCCTCACATGATAGACTATGATGTGTATATGCATGATCTTGTAGGGCTTGTGATTATCTTCGAAACAAGCCCAAGATCATAGGAAACGGAGTCTTGATGAAAAGCTTGTGCGTTTTCGGTGTTGGAGATTTTGCCGGTTCATCCGCTTGGAAAGGTCTCACCATTCCATCCCTCCGCACAATCTCCTTTGCTTGTTTTCATATTTTCAGTTTTTGTAGGGTAAGCTCTTGTCGTCCTCTTTCCAACAAAATTGGATTCACTCGATTCGGACTTCATTTGCAAAAGTTATGACAGTTCTGGTTTTCTCTGTTTGGATCTACCCCGGAGAGGGTCCGGAGTCTCCGGTCACACCGGAGTCTCCGCCCCCAAGGACCCGGAGTCTCCGGTCCCCCTGATTTCGCTGCGGTTTGTGTCTGCTGTGGTGCGGTTCTGTATAGGGGTCCGGAGTGCCCCCGGAGAAGGACCGGAGTCTCCGGCCCCCAGTTTTTCTCGGCGGTTTTGCATCTGTGTGGTGCATCTCTGGATAGGGGTCCGGAGCTCCCCGGAGGGTGCCCGGAGTCTCCGGCCTGGCCGGAGTCTCCGGCCCCAAGGACCGGAATCTCCGGCCTCCCCGATGACCCAGCAGGCCGGAGTCTCCGGTCACTTACTCCGGAATCTCCGGCCTGGACAGGCTCCAACGGCTAGTTTTTGGGGGAGGCTATAAAAAGCCTCTAAGTGAGGGAAACCTTGTGGATCTAGATTTGGGTTGCTTTGTGTTCATCCCCTTTGTTCTTCCTCTCTTATTCCCTCCATAGCATTAGTTGCTTTGGTTGGAATTTGGGAGTGAAGGATTTGAGCACTTTGTGTGCCCTTGCCTTTTTGCATTTGTTGCATCGGGTTGCTCTCTCCACGGTGATACGTGAAGTTGAAGGTTGAGAAGCTTGTTACTCTTGGGTGCATTGTGTTCCCAAGAGCTTGTTGCCTCTTGGGTGCATTGTGTACCCTAGACGGTTGGAGGTGCCGCGAAGACTTCGAGTTGTGAAGCTTCGGCACGAGTTTGGGAGCCCCCAATTGAGTTGTGGGTGTGTGCCCCAAAGATAAGTTGTAAAGGGCTCCGGAATCCGCCCTGAAGGATTCCGATAGTGGAAGGTGAACCAATCCCTTGGGTGAGGTTCATCGGAGAATAGGGTGAGGCCTTTGTGGCATCTTGAGTAGGCCTCTTGTGGCGAGCTCACACCCCTCCAACGAGACATACTCCCTTAACAAGGAGGAACTCGGGAATACATCCTCGTCTCTGCGTGCCTCGGTTATTTCTATACCCGAGCTTTACTTATGCAATTTACATTGTGATAGCCTTCGTGCTTGAAGTTCATATCTTGCTATCATCTTGTTGCTTGAATTGCTTAGCATAAGTTGTTGGTGCACATAGGTGAACCTAGTAATTAGGTTGTTGGCTTGTTAATTTAAACACATAGTTTTATTCCGCAATTATCAAGCCCCTAATTAGAAAAAGTTTAAATCGCCTATTCACCCCCCCTCTAGGCGACATCTCGGGCATAGTTGTTCTTTCAATTGGTATCAGAGCCTCGTCTCTCTTGTTTGGCTTTACCGCCTAGAGAGTAAAGATGTCGTCTAGTGATTTAGTGCACAATTCCTTGTTTAGATTTAATGGCACAAATTTTAATGTTTGGAAAACTCATATGCTTAGTCACTTACGGGTCTTGGACCCCGATATTGAGCGTATCTTAGATATAGGTTTTTCTCCTCCAAAGGAGTACGAAAGTACGACCTTTGAGGACGAGAAAAACTTATATCTAGATGCTCTAGCATCTAACGAGTTTTGCAAGTTTGTGAGTGTAGTTGTGTTTGAGTCAATCACGCCTCTCCGGGACACTCACGAATTATGGACAAAGCTTCAAGACAAATACGGCAAGTCCAACACTATTGAGGATGATTGCTCTCCCTCCACCTCCGGCCGTGACGAGCCCTCATCTTCATCTACTTCACCAAAATGTGGTAAGCACAATCCGATGTAATGGTGAGTAGTGATAGGCTTTGCAATTTGGATAGTGAGCTCGTTGTTGATGATCAATTATCTCTATCTTATTGCAATGCTTCATCTTTGGACATAAACACACATAGCACCATAAATGATTTACATGCTAGTGTTGATAGTCCTTGCATATCATCTAAAACTTGCTTGGATGAATCTCTTTATGATATGCTTGCTTTATCTTGTTGCCATGATAAAAATGCTTGTGTTCCCTCTAAATCTTGCATTGATAATAATGTAGAGGAAACCAAATTTGCTATGCAACAAGATATGAACTTAAGTAGTTCAAAAATTAATTGCTCTTCATCCAT